>CM046045.1:65925230-65982730 GCA_025215565.1 Flaveria ramosissima | reverse complement strand
GTGTATTTCTGCACGTGTGGTTCTTTTGTGTGTGTTTCTCATGGTGTAAATCACCACCCAAGGAGAAATCCTCTCATTTAGCTGGGTTTGATTTCATCAACCATCTATGATTCTCATTGTAAATTGTTCATCAAAATCAATGAAATCATAACATTATTATTATCCATCTCTTTGTTCTTTGATTCACACACATACGCCCATCTTAATTTTGATTTCTTGGTCAAGAACGTGATGAATCCTAAGATCCAAGCTCAATGAATCTGAAATATTGATTTAGCAAAATGGTATCATAGTTGTTGGTTGCTGGATTCATCTAGTTTTTAGATCTCATTTCAAGTTTGTGATGTCAAGAACAAAAGAAGAAACGAAGAAAAATGAAGAACAAAGTCTCTGTTCATCGAAACCCCATCTGTTCTTCACAAAACACAAGAGAAAAAAAGAAGATCAATTCAAACTTGGTACGATTTGAAGAATCGTGAACACATTCATGATTATTGCTTTAAAATTTGATGCAATTGAACAAGATATCATCAAAAATGAAGAAAACCCATCTTTTCATCTCAAAATCAAAAAAAATCATCAGAAGTCTCAAAACAAATGCTGATGAGCTAGAACAAATGCGGATGAAGCTTGAACAAATGCGGATGAAATAACCACAAATGCGGATGTGTTATCCACAAATGCGGATGTGTTATACACAAATGTGGTTGCCTTGTCACCAAATGCGGTTGACTTGTAAACAAATGCGGGTACTTTAAGCACAAATGCGGATGCATTGAAAACAACTGTGGATGCATTGAAAACAAATGCGGATGAATTGAAACAAATTCGGATGAATTGAAAACAAATGTGGACGCATTAAAAACAAATGCAGATGCTTTGCAAACGAATGCGGATGAGTTAACTTAACTAATGCGGATAAGTTAGCTAAGAAATGCAGATGTGTTGCAAGAAATGCTGATGAAACCAAAAAAAAGTATAGAAATCAACTTTGGTCACTTTTTCACATATTTATCCAGGGACGTGTACAACTATCAGATGCTTGCTCATATTCATTGATGATGTTTTGCACCCGTATTTGACTACTGAGCGGACAGTTAGACAGACTTCAATCAAGGGGAAGTCTCATTATCTGAAGAATGTCATCTATCAAGATATTTCAAAAGAGTGGAAAGGTATTCAACATTGATTCATGTTCTTGATGCAGTTTATTAAAGTTCAAAGCCTCACCATATGCCTAATGCATTCTAATTCTTGAGTTGTGATATGAAGTGTAATCCAAAAGTGATACAACCCATATCCAATACCAAGAAGTATCTCAAGAGATTCTAACCTTTGTCAAAAATATATTAGGAGAAGCTTAATATGAAGGGGAGAGCATCATTGAATTTCGTAAGAATATGAGTTAATCTAGAATACATGTGACAGAGAAGATCTTCAAGTTCAAGGTTTGGCAAGTATCAGATTAGGGGGAATATTGTTGGGTTCAACAATAGAATAAACTGAAGCTTACCAAATGATAATCACAGCCGATTAAAGATCTCATTATACAACTTCAGAGACCAAGTTTATTACAACAAAAACAACAATACAAGACAATTCAACATGACAAAGTCAAGACCAAGACAAATAGAAAAGTCAAAATTAGGTCGTGTTGTAATAATAATATAAATAGACCCGCTAGTGCATTTCTGCACGTGTGGTTCTTTTGTGTGTGTTTCTCATGGTGTAAATCACCACCCAAGGGGGTGGGTTTGATTTCATCAACCATCTATGATTCTCATTGTAATTTGTTCATCAAAATCAATGAAATCATAATATTATTATTATCCATCTCTTTGTTCTTTGATTCACACACATACACCCATCATAATTTTGATTTCTTGGTCAAGAACATGATGAATCCTAAAATCCAAGCTCAATGAATCTGAAATATTGATTTAGCAAAATGGTATCAGAGCTGTTGGTTGCTGGATTCATCTAGTTTTTAGATCTGATTTCAAGTTTATGATGTCAAGAACAAAATAAGAAAAGAAGAAAAATAAAGAAGAAAGTCTTTGTTCATCGAAACCCCATTTGTTCATCACAAAACACAAGAGAAAAACAATAAGAGCTGTTCAACCTTGGTACGATTTAAAGAATCGTGAACATATTCATGATTATTACTTCAAAATTCGATGCAATTGAACAAGATTATCATCAAAAATGAAGAAAACCCATCTGTTCATCTCCAAATCAAAAAGAAAAATCATTAGATTTGTTCTAATATGGTACGATTTGAAGAAATATAATCATTCCCTGGATTATTCCTTCAAAATTCAATGCAATTGAACACGATTATCATCAAAAATGAAGAAAACCCATCTGTTCATCTCAAAATCACAAAAAAGAAAAATCATCAGATCTGTTCTAATATGGTACGATTTGAAGAAATATAATCATTCCCTGGATTATTCCTTCAAAAATGGATGCAATTGAACACGATTATCATCAAAATTGAAGAAAAGATGAAGAAATAGAAGCTACTGTTGATTGCTCGACCTGCACTGCATTGTGAAACTGAATTTTGTTCAAAGTCTCAAAACAAATGTTGATGAGCTAGAACAAATGCGGATGAAGCTTGAACAAATGCGGATGAAGCTTGAACAAATGCGGATGAAATAACCACAAATGAGGATGTGTTATCCACAAATGCGGATGCGGTATACACAAATACGGATGCCTTGACACCAAATGCGGTTGACTTGTAAACAAATGCGGGTACTTTAAGCACAAATGCGGATGCATTGAAAACAAATGCGGATGCATTGAAAACGAATGCGGATGCATTGAAAACAAATGCGGATGCTTTGCAAACAAATGCAGATGCTTTACAAACAAATGCGGATGAGTTAACTTAACTAATGTGGATAAGTTAGCTAAGAAATGCAGATGTGTTGCAAGAAATGTAATGAATAGTTGATGAACAGGACCTGAAAAAGAAAATGCCATGATCATCAGGTTTGTTCTTGAACACCCATTTTGTGCTAGTTGGGCATTTGTTTGGAGGAAGATCAAAAAGCATCCACACTTTAAGCTTCCTAAATTGTTGAAGTTCCAATTGCATGGACTCAACCCAGTAAGGATCCTGAAGAGCTACATGAACATTCTTTGGAACAATTTGGGAAATGAAACAAGAGAATAAACACACGTTTATCAATCTAGATTGACTCCGCATCCTAACACCGTCAAAAATGGACCCAATATGTTATCATGAGGATGATCTTTCAAGGATTTCAAATCATTAGTTAGAGAAAATGGATTGGATTGAGGTGGGCTAATAGGCTGAGATTGTGTAAGTAATGAAGAAGAAGGTGGTTGAGCAGGTTGGGATGATGGAAAGGTTTGAGATGGAGCAGAGGTTGGTGTTGAAGGAATAGATGCTGAAACGGGTGGAGGTGGAATGTTAAAGGAAGATGAAGATGGAAGGTCAATTGAGGTTGGATGGTGAGCATATGGATTTGGAAGAGCATGAGGTAATGGATCTGGAGGAATAATGTTCATTTGAACATTGGAGAAGGACGTATCCTCATCAAAAACTGGAAGATCGAAGGAGTTGAAAACAGTATTCAAGTCAAAGAACCATGCGGGTTCAGTACTGGCATTTGAAGAATTGGATTCCTGCCAGTTAACATAGAATGACTCCTGCACTATACATGTTCTCTTGTTATACACACGATAAGCTTTTTGAGAAGATGAGTAGCCAACGAAGTAACATTCATCTGACACAGCTCCAAATTTCCTCTTTTGTGCATGAGTGTTCAGCAAGGTACAGGACCATCCGAATGGACGAAAAAAATCAATCAATGGCTTCCTTTTATGAAACAGTTCATAAGGATTCTTCATTTTATCCTTCACAATCAGAACACGATTGAGAACATATGATGCACAATTCAACGCTTAAGCCCAGAAAATAATTGGCAAAGAAGACTCAATCAACATGGTATAAGCAACTTCTATTTGGGTGTGATTCTTTCTCTCAGCAACACCGTTTTGTTGAGATGTTCTGGCTGCACTGAATTGTCTTAAAATTCCTTTGTTTGCACAGAAGGAGTCAAAGATGTGATTTCTGAATTCGGTACTGTTGTACTTTGAATAGCCATGACCTTCCTCTTGCTTATCATTTCGATTGATAGAATTAACTTCTGCAACTCTTTGGTTGTTTCTCTTTTATGAGCTAAAATTCTCACCCAAGAATACCTGGAAAAATCATCTGTACAACAAGGCAAAAAGATTTCTTAGCAATTGACTTTACACTGATTGGGCCAAACAAATCAGTATGCAACAACTCGAGGGGATTAGAAATACTATTTTCAAGTTTTTGTTTATGAGGTTTCTTATGTTGTTTTCCTTGGGCACAGGCTATACATTTCTCAACAACAGAAAAGTCTTTTATAGATAATCCCCTACCAACATTGTTTTTAACCAATTTGTTAATGTTTTTGAAATTAACATGATCCAATCTGCAATGCCACAAAAATAATTCAGAAGATGAAGCTTTAGATAGAAGGCAAGTGACAGTGGAAGTTGATTCTTTAGATCCCATATCAAGAAGATACGCATCATTCTTTCTCATAGCTCACATGAGCACCATCTCATCAGAAATATTAAACCCGGATATCAGAAATAAACATTCATTTGAGAGAAGTAAAACAGGAATGTCTTTATCACAGATCTGAGAGACGCTCAAAAGATTGAATGCAAGCTCTGGCACGAAATTGACTTTCTCCAAGCTGAGTGATCCATTTGATACCTCGCATTATCTTACCACCCTTTTTGTCACCAGCAAAAGCCACATACCCTCCATTGATTTTACGATAATTGGTCAATAGATCAATTATATGATAATTGGTCAATAAATCTTTCAACCCGGTCATATGCCAAAAACTATTTACATGCAAAAACAGAATGACCAATTTAACCAGTTGAAATAGGAACCCATGTTTGAACAACTTTAGGTTTTGGGACAGAAGATCTTTTACAAAAGAGTTTATTAATAAGATGAGTTAATCTACTGCCAAAAGAATTCTGATGTACATGTCTGTGATGAAGCTCAGTACAGTTTTTAACTACATGACCATCTTTACCACATCTAAAGCAATGGGATTTTAATCTAGGTCTATTATGCAACAAATCAGGAATTTTATCTATACATATTTCCTTATCGAACTCAGATAGTCTAGAATCATCATCACTGTAAGTGTCATACATTACTCTGGTTCTGACTTTGTCTTTTAGGGAATGATTATTATCAGATGCTTCATCATTTGAAGTACATGTGGTACTTGTTCCACTGGTACTTATACAAGAAGATATCATTACCCGTTCATTAGATTGTGAAATGATAATTGGGGTAAACGATGGAATGAGATGAGAAAATTTTTCGAAGCATTTACTTTTTGTTTTTTCTTTACAATTATTAACAGAATCATTCACAGCCTCATTCACACAAGCATTTGAAACATCATCACTACATCTGAAATCATTCGATAATGAAGTGGAACAACCACTTGAACACACAGAATTAATGTTTGAGACAGACTTTTGAGAAACAAAAAAGTCACTTAAACTAGAACTATTATCTAGAACATATTATTGAGGTTTAGGTGTACTAAAACTATTGCATCCAAGTCCACTCGTCGGTCCATAACCATACTCCTCACGCATGTCCTAAGGATTAACACCTTGTAAACCTGCAGATAGATTGTTAGTATCTGTTTGAATGAAATCATTTAAAGGATGTGGAATTGGCATTGGTGAATAAGAGTAAGTACTAGGAGGAGGATAAACTGAAGGATTTTCATAACACAAACCTGTTTTAATCCTAGCCCCCCGTTGTGATTTACACAATCGTCATGTTTCATCCCTGAAATTGTCCATTTATCAAGTTTGACTAAAGTTTACTTGTTTTAAACTTAGCAAGAGCGACTCTTTCAAGCAAAGTATTTATTTCAACATTTCTTTCTAAAACATTTCTTTTTAAATGATCATTTTCTTTTAAAGCTTCATTTAATTTAACAAAATATTTTGACTCATTTAGCTTAAGCTCATCATTAATTCGTTTTAAATCTTTTTTCATTGTCAAGCAACAGACGATTTGCTTTATACACACCAAATAATCCGATTTTACAAGCAGAGGAGCACATGTCTTGTATTACCTCGTAAGGGAGAACCATCACCACCTTCTCTGCTGCCAGGGCTTTGTCACATTGGTACGCATGAGTACTTTTCATGATTTCCTCAACAGTGGATGTAATAGCTTGCTTCCCTTTGCCCTTCTCCTTAGATTGTTTTTCCATCAGCTCCACATTCTCCAAACCTACAATCACACTTTCTTTAACACAATTCTTCCCTTCACTCAAACATATATCTTTTGACATGTCTCGTTGAACCGCCTCATGCTTAACACTCTGATAAGTTTCACCTTCACTGGTGAACTATTTGAAAGGATCAAACTCCTCCATACTCTCCTCTTTCTCTATTATCTCAGCAACTAAGGCTTGGTTGATTTCTTCTTTTGTTTCATCAGCTTAAGCACTCCAATTAAAACTAGTAATCAATGTTGTCTCTTTCTTCAGCTTACTCTCCTCTTTCTCTCCACCAGAAATCAATCTTGGAACTCCTGAGTTGCTTGGGTCAGTTACAATTGGCAAAGTACATTCTCTTTTGAAATGTCCTAACTGTTTACAGTTAAAGCATCTCAACTTGGATTTGTCAAAACCCAATTTAGAGTTAGAATTTTGACCTCCAAAGTTCTTCCTGCCAGTTCTTCCATAAATCTCCTGGGTGGAGAGTCAACATCGCCATCTGCCACTGAATATATGTTTCTTCCAAGTCATCTGGATCAACTTAATACATGTCTTCTATAGTCATCCTTTTTCATTTCAATTCACCAGCTGCTTCATAGCTCTGAACAAACATGCCAAACAATGCCATTGTGTCGGATGGAATCAAAGTTCTAGAAGCAGCTTTTGAGTTAGATTGATCTCTGAATGAGTTACCACCACCACTGAGTTGATCATATGAAACATTTTTTGTTACTCCACCTTGTCTTGATGCTTGCATTGGTGAACTTGCAGCGGATGTGATTAATGCAGCATTCTGAGGAAAACCGGATGATGGCATCATAGACTGATTGAACTCACTCCTCTTCAAATCCAATTCAAATGACTTTAACTTGTTTATGATATCCATGAGCTTAGAATCAGTGAATCCTCTCTCTTGCTTTAACATCCTCACTTGTAAACTCCATTGAGGTGGAAGTGAATCCAACAGTCTATTCACTTGTTCACAATTTATCAAATTTTCATCATATTTCTTCAGTGTGCTTGAGACTATCAGAAAGCGATTTGTTAAATCAGTAAAATTCTAATTTTGTAACCCACTAATGAATTGAATTCTTTCTCAGCATGTATCCCTTTGTCCTTGACTAACTCAGCATTCCCATCATAAAACTCACATAAAGCATCAGATAGAGATTTGGCATTTTTGTGCTCAGCAAAACGGTTGTAAATATATGGTGCAAGACACAAGGTTAAGGCTCCAAATGCCTTTGATCTCGGTCAATCAGTTTCAAATCCTTTTCACTGAATGTAGCTGGATCCTTGTTTTGAGAGACAACATCTCCAACAATGACAGTGTATATATGAGGACCGGAAATGATTGATTCCCACTGATTGTGATTTGTGTAGTAAAAGAATGCCTTTAAACACCTCTTCCAGTCTTCAAAGTTATATCCGTTGATCAATCATGGAGGCTGATTTGGTGCCACACTCTCCAAATCAGATAGCGTAATAGTTCCCATCTTAAACATGATTACACAAGTAGTTTCGCAGAAGAAAAGCTAGTTTCGCTGAAAATCCTATAGTTTCGCTGCTAATTTCGCTGGGCATTTCGGCAGCAGTTTCGCTAGCAAGCTGCTTGCTTATACTAGTTTTGCAGACAGTTTCGCTCGAAACTAGTTTGAACTTTCGTTCAGATGTAAATTCGGCAGCAATTTCGCTTGATGAAAGTGCACAATCACTGTTGAACTTTCGTTCAATATAGGTACTTTTGGTGAGGTCAAAGAAACCAACACATTAAACAAAACAACTGTAGTTTCATTGGATGAAACTGCAATTTCGCTGGAAGATCACTAGTTTCGCTGGAAGAGTCTGAAAAACTTTTTCAACACGAAATTGATCCAAAATCAGGTCTACTTGCTGTGAGATACAGCAGAGATCCAATAATTTCCGTATACTGATGTTCATCAGTATCCTCCCTCTCAGAGTCAGGACAAAGATTGTGATTTCTAGGTATAGGAGTCTTTGTTGGCTTACAATCTTTCATATCAAATCTTTCTAAGATGTCTTTAACATACCTAGATTGATTGATAAAGAACCCTTCTTTCATCTGTTTTACCTGTATTCCAAGGAAAAAGTCCATTTTTCCCATGGAGTTCATTTCAACTTCTTCTTCGTAATGCTCTCAAAGTCCTTACACATTTGGTCATTTGAGGAATCAAATATGATGTCATCAACATAGACTTGTACGTGCAGAGTGTCTTTCCCTGACTTTCTAATGAATAAAGTCTTGTCAATGGTACCTCTGGTGTAGCCATTCTTCAAGAGAAACTAAGACAAAGTCTCATACCACAGCCTAGGTGCCTGGTGCAGCCCATAGAGAGCTTTATCCAATTTGCACACATAGTGGGGGTGCTACGGGTCTTCAAATCCTGGAGGCTGGCACACATAGACTTCCCTGTCTATATCCCCATATAGAAAAGCACACTTGACATCAAGCTGGTAGACTGTAAAGTTCTTGGATGCTGCATACGCAAGAAAGATCCTCACTGCTTCAAGTCTTGCAACAAGTGCAAAGACATCAGTGTAATCAATTCCCTCCTCTTGTGTGTACCCTTGAACTACTAGTCTTGCCTTGTTCTTGATAATCAAGCCTCTATCATCTCTGAACACCCACGTTGTGCCAATGGGTACTTGACTGGATGGTAGTGGACATAGGTTCCAAACCTTTTCTCTCTTGAATTGAAGCAATTCCTCTTGCATTGATTTAACCCAAATACTATCTTTCAAGGCTTCTTCTACCTTCTTTGGCTCCATCTATGATAAGAAACATGAATATAAGCAGACATTCCTATTGTGAGTTTGTCCTCTTGATCTCACGCTTTCAGAAACATCTCCAATGATGTTCTCTACTGGATGAGTGTTGTGAATCCTGAGCCTAGGAATTACATCCAGTTGCATGGATATATCCAAATTGGAAAAGTTTTTCTTAGGGTTATGTACACTTGGTCCAGTTGATGTCTCATATTCATTCAATAAGGACTGATTGAATGAAGGGGAGACAACATCAGTATCAATTGGCTATGGATCAGCATTAATAGTTGCCTGTCCCTTCAAAATGCTACTTCCATCAGCTTGGTATTGTGCATTGTCACTGGATGAGTTTTGAGGCTCACTTTGTTGACAACTTGTTGAAACTCCACTGGTTTTAGAGATAGTTATATTGTCAGATCTTCCAATTATAGGAGCTTGGTTTTTAGCATCTCTTGGAGAACTTGGAAGAGGTCTGGGTAACTCAAACAGTTGGTCATCATCAGAATCACTTTGAGTACATGTTCCAGTTGAAACTTTCTTACAAGAAGGTTTAGAATAGTTTGGAAACAATTCAAAATCAAAGATATGATTAGGTCCATTCCCCCTAACACAAGGAGTGTGCTCATTTACAACAATGTTGGATGATTCCTTAAATTGTTGATTTTTAATGTTGTAGTGTAATGCCCGGAAATTTCCTTTGAAGCCGACGAAAGAAGAAAAAGAAATAAAATCCAAAGTTGAGGGACCAAACTCGCCAACGGAGAAACTTCGACGAATGGGAGTATAAAAGGGGAAGACACCCCATTCTTGCCATTTTTCAGCCAAGAAGAGGGGAGAAGACAAGAGAAGGAGAAAAGAGGAGAAAAGTTTGGTTCGGGTGGATTCAAGCAGAGAAATCGTCGTGTAGCGGGTCAAATCGAAGCTCTACTCGACGGGATCGTTTGTGTGAGTTCTAGGACCCCTCTTTTACACGTTTTCAACTGATTTTGGGGCTGGAACACATCTGAAAACCCTTTTTCGAGTTTTTGTGTGGAAACCCGTTTTATGCATGTGTGTATGTGTTTGATGTGTTTGAAGCTTGATTTCTTGCGTGGTTATGCTTGAATGAGGTCGTGGTATGTTTCCCTAAGGTTTAGAATGGTTGATTTGAGCTTAAAAGAGGTTTGGAAGAGGTTGGAGGCCGAAAACCCTCGGCTGCAGTCGGGATGAACTGCATTCTGCATCAGCTAGGGCTAGGAGTTCGACTGCAGGGCGATTGGAGGCCATACGGCCGATTGGCGTGCGACTGAGGTCCATGCGCACGATTGCCATGCGACTGAGGTCCATACGCATGATGGTCATGTGACTGAAGTTCATGTGCCTGTGAGGCATGCGATTGAAGGATTGTGCGACTGAGGTTCATTCGCACGAAGGATATGCGACTGAAGTCCATGCGCCTGGAGGCCATGCGACTAAGGTTCATTCGCACGAAGAGGATGCGACTGAAGCCCATACGCCTGAAGTCATGCGACTGAAGGCCATACGCATAGAAGCTATGCGACTGAGAGTCCATACGCATGGATGTCCATTCGCCCATAAGTCCATTCGCATAGGGTCCATTCGCATGGATGTCCATTCGCCTAAGTGTTCTGTCACTCGAAAGGCCACGCGACTCGAGGGTGTCCATACGCCCAAGTAGGGTTCATATGCCCGGAAGAGCAACGGTTTATCTTATGACTTCCGAGGGAAAGTGCATGCAGGACCGTTTAAGGGCTTAAGCACAATTACAACACAACAACACAATGAGGAGATTAACTAAGCTCTAATCAAACAGTGAACTGGGTAACCAAAGTGATATAAAGAACACAAGTAAAGCAAGAGACAGAACAAGAGAGTATGGGTTTTAAGGAGGCAGTATATTGCTTTCTCAAGTTCTTTTACAAGTGTTACAAAGCATAAAGAAAAGATACAAGAACTTGAAATACTTATACTACAACCTACAGCCGGCTATACTTTGAAAGCCAGCTGGATACAATTGACTAGACACTAACAAAATCAATTGTAGGATCAAAAGGCATATCTGCCTTTTGACCTTGTGACTATGACATGCCATAGCTCACATCCTTATACAATACAAAAAGGATAAAGTACATAAAGTGGAAAGTTGAATACTCAAGACCTCAATGTACAGTTACCAAAAGCAATACCCTTTTCACCAACTCATGTAAGTTGGTGACTTTACAGAGATGCAGCGGAAAAGATGCTTTATGGAACAGTACATCAGATAAAGCATGTGTACTAAAAGTCTTCGGAAGAAATCTGTCTTCATTGGTTGAGGCTTCGGAAGACTTTGTCTCTGAAGCTTCGGAAGACTTCATGTTTGGCTTCGGAAGATATTGGTCTTGGCTTCGGAAGATTTTACACTTAGAGTATTTTCTAATGCTTTGTGTAAAACTTCCGAAGCATTCTTCACTTCAGTACTTAGTGCATGTTGCTGAGACACTTAGGCTGTTTTGGGTTGCATCAGACTTCAGGAATCCTTACAAACTCCCCCTAGGCTGATGCTACCAAAACACTTGGAAGATCTTCAAATGTTGGTAGTCTTCAGTACAATCAGGACCATTCCTTTCTTCATGAGATGGTCAGGATCATCAAGACTTTCATAGTATCTTCTCATCTCAAAGAGATCATGCAGAGGTAAGTTGATTATGTCTTGCCATGAGTAGACATTCTCAACACCTTGATCTCTGATAACAGTCCATCTCTCTGGATTGGTAGAGTAAGTCCAGGACAAGATGGGTGTCTCACTAGTTAGAGGAGCCACTTGAATAGGAGTTGATTGGGCTGCCTCATCATGCACTTCCTCAGGTTGATCTGATTCAGCCTGAGGTGCAGAGGTAGATGACTTTGGCTTCTTCTTCTTTGTCTTTGGTTTAGAAGCCATCCTCTTCTTCCTCTTGGTTGTCTTTAACTGAGAAGACTGGTCTGCAGCACCATGTTGATCATCAGTGTCTTTCTCAGTTGGGTGTTCCTCCCTCACAGGTTCAGAAGGAGAGGGAGTTTGACCCTGCCTAGGATCAGAAGATGAAGCTTGCTGGGGCTCAGCTGGAGGTGCTGGTTGAGGTGTCTCTGGTTGTTCAAACTTGACCTCCACTTCAGGTGGGACTTGACTTGGAAGAGAGTGCAAGTCAATGAGTTCTCCACTTTTAATCTTCTGCTTGATCACCCTAATATGCTCATCCATGGTGGATAGAGACATGGGGCCAAGTCTCCTTCCGGAGAATCCATACAGCTTCAAGAAGCTCACCATTCTTTGTCTGTCAGCAGACTTCTTTGCATTCTTTTGAATGATGGCCCTTGACTTTGCAGCTTCTTCCCTTAGTTTCCTTTTGGTTGTCTTTCTTTCCTTGACTAACTCAAGCTCAAGTTGCTTTAAATACTCGAACTCAATGAAGTCATAGGACAAAGGGAGAAGTGCATCTGCCTGATAGAAGCCTGTGGCACTCAGGTAGTTGATCATCTTGATCCTATCTTCCTCTTTATCTACCTGAGGTTCTTGTGGAGCCACATCTTCCTGTGCAGGACTTTCTTGAACTGGTGAGAGAGTAGGAGCATGCTTGTAAAGTCTTTTCTGTCTCTTCTCCTCTTTGAGTTGGAGAAGTATCATTGCATCCTCTTTCTCCTTCAACTCTCTTGACACTTCTCTGTCAGCCAGTTCATTTAGTTCTTCTAAGGGGAGGGAGATGATCTCATCAATGTCATAGTTCCTGGTCTGTAAGTAGGTAATCCTGACTGCCCTTAACTCATCATCTTGAGTATTTGGTCTGGGAGCAGCCCTGATTGCAGCTTGCATGAAGCTAGATGACCCAGTGGAACTTTCTCCCCTTAGTCTCCTTTTCCTCTCTCTCTCTTCTTCCTCAATTTCCTCAGGAGTCATTATCCTTTTCCCTTTGTCACCAACAGACCTTTGTGACTCAGGGTGGATTGAAGCTTGGCCTTCATTGCTTGGAGTAGCTTCCATGCTCTGGCCAGAGAGAGGCTGAGAAACACCTTCACCAGCAGGTGTCTCAGATGGAGTTTGGACCTCATCAGCAGTTTTGTGGAGACCGGGGTCTCAGGTTCTGTCACTGGCCTTCAGTCAGGTTTCCCTATGAAACTAATCTTAGGTCCACCTCAACATCCAGTTACCGATGACATTGCCTGATTGCCTAAGTCTCCTTCTTAGAGAGAACTCTGCAAGGATCCTGTCTTGGATTCTTTGAGCCAGCCTGTCAGCTTGTCTTGAATTGCTTGGATTGACAAGTGGCAAGTTGACTAAATCCAGTCTTTCATAAAGCTCAGGCTTTGGAATTGAAAAACTTCTTGTTGGCCTTGAACTCTTTGAAGTAGAGGGCTCTCCTGTCATCATCATACCTCCACCTTATGATGTGATTGCCAGTTCCAGTGGTGGAGATGAGACAGCCCTTGGTATACCTTCCTCAAGAGACTCCTGATGAGAGAGTCTATAGAGTCCACATTAATGTGAACTTGAGGAAGTTGCTGAGAATGCACAACAGCAAGTGAGGATGGTGAGTCCTCTATGTCCATTCTCTCTGAAGAACTCCCAGGTTCTGTGGTTGTAACAACTTTCTCCCCCCCTTTTTGGTAGCATCACCCACTTGCATAGGTGAGCTGGAGGATAAGTCAATCACTTCCACAGGTTCTTGTGTTCCTGGTTGAGCTCTCCTTAAAGGTCTCCCAGCTAGTTTTTCCTGCAGATATGAAATCTGGAGTTGCTGATCATTGACCCTGTTTTGCAGGTAGTCACCTGAGATTCCAAGTGACTAACCTTAGAGACTAAATAGGTGCATGTTTTTGACAGTTTTTGCACCTTTAGTCTCAAATTCCCCTCATCTTCATCAGAAGATTCATTGGGGGATGAGATGATTGGACCAAAGTCCTCTCTCTCACCACCAGCTTGAGTTTCTTGGCTGCTGGTTTTCCTCCTCTGCTCACTGGCAGCCTCAGTTGAGATGCCAATGGGCTGAGTTGCCATGGTGGTCTTAATGATGTAATCACTTTCAAAAGTGAGAGCCTCTTCCATATGGACATCCTGAACAGGTTCAGAAGTGTCCACCTCAGTATAGGTGACTGATGGGGGATAGACTGAGGAGAGTCAGAGGTACTCATCTCTCTTTGAGTAGGGGAGGAGAAGAGAGACTCATGGTACTCACTGAATCCTAAGTCTTCATCAGGTGTTGGGAAGTATTAGAGTTGGATTTGGGAATAGTTTGGGGTTGAGACTCCAAAGCTTGTTGATGTAGCTTTTCAGCTGAAGGTTGTCCCCATAGGTGAGTAATGGGAGTGGTTTGCTCCTCAGGAGAAGTGGGAGCTCTAGTGTCCACTTCTTCCTGTAAGGTTGAGTATTTGGGGGCCTGCACAGACTCAATAGCCTGAGCAGGGGTTCGTTTGGATTTTCTTTGGTAGGTGAGGGTGATTCTGGTCTTTTTAATGGTAGGGACAAAAGAGGTGTGGGTTCAACACTAGCTTGTGTTGCTAGGTTGTCACCTTGAGCAATGAGCTCTAACATTTTTGGGACTAGGGCTGTTTCTACCCCAGAGAAGCCTACAGTTGGCTTCTTCATTATTTTAAAGATGCCGGGCTTCATCTGTCCAATTTAAGAATATTACCTGTTTCCCTCAACTGTGAGCCCAGTTCACAGTTGAGAATGTGTTGAACATATCTAGGAAACATGTAATACTCTAAGGAGTCTAAGTTTGCAAGTAAATTAGTATAAAACAAATTGTGAATACCTGAACTTGACCCCCTTAACCATTCCATGAACTATAAAGGAGAGATCCTCAGGAATCTGGTCCCATCCACCATGCTTGTTTGACAAGCTGTGGATAACCACATGGAGCAGGAATTTCCATTGGGATGAGACCTTCCCTTTCCTAAAGGTCTTTACAGAGAAATCTCCCTCATAGCCCATCTGCTCAAAAGAATGATTAACAGCTTCTTTTGGAAGGACACCACCTCACCTTCTTCATCATCCAGCTGTAGATGTTGGTTAATGATGGCCGGAGTGATGAAGATTGTCCTCCCTTGCACTGTGGCAGACAGTGCCTTCTCCCCATCCATAATGACCTCTTGGCAGGTCTTCCAGAATTCAAGCAACTGATCCTCATATAGAGGAGGATCAATGGTCAGGGAGGTGAATAATTTGACAGAGTCAAGAATTGGCAAATCTCTGAGAAACTTGCATCTTTCTCAGAGCTTAACAGAGCAACTTGATTATGTTGCCTGTGTAGTTGCATGGAGAAATCAGGGTTGTTTCTGCGGGGTTAAGGTTGGCCATTTCAGAAGCTTAAGGGTGAAGAAAGGTAGAAAGCAAAGGCGGTTTTAGAGAATTAGGTTAGAGAAACAGTAGAATTGAGGAAGATAGTGGGAAAGAGGGGGAACCGTTGGGTATTTATATGAAAAGGGATTTGAACCAAAGTTAATGAAAGAGGATAAACTTTGAAATCCGAAAGTCGGTCCCACCTCTGAAAAGGTAGTTTACTTTTGCTCAAAAGTAGTTTTCTTGGAATTCGAAAAGCTTCCGAAGTTTATTTGTCTTCGGAAGTTTTGATTTAAAAAGCTCCGAAGCTAAAATGGCTTCGGAAGATTTTCCTGAGAGTCTTGATAATTTATGCTTCGAAGAGAAATAAACCCTTGAATGCTTTGTATGAAATAAACAAAGCTTCCGAAGGTAATTTTGCTTCGGAAGGAAAAGGTTCTTGAAAATAATAAGTGTCTGAGATAAGAATTTTAAGCTTCGGAAGATGAATTTTACTTCTTCCGAAGGTAAAATCTCTTAGACAGTTATTTATTTTAAAGACATGTTTTCTTCCGAAGATAAATTTTATCTTCCGAAGTATCAAAATTTTCAAGAATCTAAGGAAAGTCTTCAAAAAGAATTTTACATCCAAAGAAAACATGAGCTTATGAAAGTGATGAACTAGACAACTTAGGACACACATATATTTTAAGAAGAAATAATTAGAATTAGTTTTAATAAAAAGTCTACTCAAAGTTAATCATCCAATAGCTGATACTATAAATCTCTGTCATCAAAAGCTTTGGTGAACAGATCAGCATATTGTTCATCTGTATGAACTTTGACTAGTTTAATTAATCCTTTTTCATAGTTATCTCTTATTAAATGATACCTGATGTTGATGTGTTTGGTCCTTGAGTGCTGCACAGGGTTCTCAGTGATAGAGATAGCACTATTGTTGTCTATGTGGATAGGAGTCTCTTTGAAGTTAAATCCATAGTCCAGCATCTGATTTTGAATCCAAAGCACTTGAGCACAGCAGCTTGCAGCAGCAATGTATTCAGCCTCAGCAGTTGATGCAGACACACAGGATTGTTTCTTGCATTGCCATGAGACCACCCTTCCACCAAGGAATTGACATCCCCCAGATGTAGACTTTGCAGTCATATTGCAACCACCATAATCACTATCTGTATAGGCATACAGATTGAAATTGGGATTCTTTGGATACCATAGACCAAGTGTTGAAGCACCTTTGAGGTATCTTAAAATCCTTTTCACAGTGATTAAGTGAGACATCTTAGGGTTGGCTTGATATCTTGCACAAATACATGTAGCAAACATGATATCAGGCCTGCTAGCTGTAAGATACATAAGAGACCCAATCATAGCCCTGTATAAGTGTCATCTACACACTCCCCCTCAAGATCTGGACCAAGGGAGTGGTTTCTGGCTATGGGTGTCTTAGCAATCTTACAATCAGTCATATTGAACCTCTTGAGTATGTCTTGAACATACTTTGACTGACTTATGAAGATGCCATCTTCAACCTGCTTCACTTGAATTCCCAGAAAGAAGTTGAGTTCTCCCATTGAACTCATCTCAAATCTGTCTTTCATCAGCTTCTCAAAGTCTTTGCAGAGCTTTGGATTAGTTGAACCAAAGATGATGTCATCAACATATACTTGAACCAGCAATAAGTCATTTCCCTGTCCTTTGATGAAGAGAGTTCCATCTATAGTACCTCTTCTGTATCCATGCTTACAGAGA
This sequence comes from Flaveria ramosissima, assembly GCA_025215565.1. NCBI lineage: Eukaryota > Viridiplantae > Streptophyta > Magnoliopsida > Asterales > Asteraceae > Flaveria > Flaveria ramosissima. The sequence goes on along the minus strand of CM046045.1, from coordinate 65,965,549 downwards.
TACTCAGATAGTGTCTCATACCACTTCCTGGGTGCCTGATGCAGCCCATAAAGAGCTTTGTCAAGCTTGCAGACATAATCAGGATGATCAGGGTCTACAAAACCAGGTGGCTGTTTGACATAAACCTCCTCATCAATCACTCCATATAAGAAAGCACACTTTACATCAAGTTGGTAGACCTTGAAGTTCTTGGATGCAGCAAATGCCAGGAATATCCTAACAGCTTCTAGTCTTGCTACAGGAGCAAAGACATCAGTGTAGTCAATCCCTTCTTCTTGTGTGTATCCTTGAACAACTAGTCTTGCCTTGTTCTTGATGATGATTCCTCTATCATCCTTCTTGTTTCTAAAAACCCATTTGGTTCCAATGGTAGTCTTCCCATGAGGAAGAGGACAAAGGTTCCAAACTTTCTGCCTTTTGAATTGAAGCAGCTCTTGTTGCATAGCTTCAACCCAACTTCCATCCTTTAGAGCTTCATCAACTTTCTTGGCTCTATCTGAGATAAGAAACAAGAGTGAAGACAAACATTTGCTTCATGGGTTTGTCCTCTTGTTCTTACCCCTGTGACAACATCTCCAATGATGTTTGTGGTGGGGTGAGACTTGTGGATCCTTAGCTGAGGGATCACAGCAAGTTGTTGAGAAAGATCTAAATTTGAGAAATTTAAATCTGGTCTTGAAGATTCACCCTCCACATTATCACACTTATCAAGATTAACTTGATCCAATGAGTGTGAGACATCATTGATGTTGTCATCTATGGTATGGTTATTAGCATCAAGAAATTCCTGATCACTATCACCATCACCATTGTTGTCTTCTACAAGTGAGGTGTCTTTATCTGGTTGAGAGGCCTCTGAGCTGGAATTTGAAGGCATGCCAGATGTATCAGCTGAATTTGTCATTGTTGTGCTGATAGAAACCTCATTTGCTGAAGTAGTTCCAACTGGAGCTGAAGATGTATGAGTTGAAGGTCTTCCTAGCTCAAATCTTGGATCAGGATCACCTGTATTTAGATTTTCTGCAGATCCTGAAACATGCTCACAAGATTTGTTAAAACAGTTGGTAACTAAATCAAGATCAAACAGCCAATCCGGACCAGAACCAGCCACACAAGGAGTGTGCTCATTGAAAGTCACATTGGCTGACTCCTCAACAATTCTAGTTCTGAGATTGTATACTCTATAAGCTTTAGCTTGAGAAGAGTATCCAATGAAATGTCCATCATCTGATTTCTCAGCAAACTTGGCAATTTGATCTTTGGTATTCAAGATGGTGCAGGGACATCCAAATGACCTGAGAAAACCAATGAAAGGTTTCCTCTTGTGCCAAAGTTCATAAGGAGTCTTACCATGTGTCTTAACTACTAAAACTCTGTTTTGCACATAGCAAGCAGTATTGACTGCCTCTGCCCAGAAGGTGATAGGCAGTTTAGAGTCAGACAACATAGTTCTTGCAGCTTCAATAAGTGTCCTGTTTCTCCTCTCAGCAACTCCATTTTGCTGAGGAGTCCTGGGAGCACTATATTGTCTTGTAATACCTTTTTCATCACAAAATGCATCAAGGATTTGGTTCTTGAATTCAGTTCCTTGATCACATCTTATGGTTTTGACCTTGTGATCACATTGATTCTCAACTTTTAAGATGAAATTCTTCAGAATCTCAGGGGTTTCATCCTTAGTTCTAAGGAAGAAGACCCAAGTGAATCTTGTAAAATCATCTGTGATCACCAGACAGTAAGAGGTCCTTCCTAAACTCATTACACTGGTGGGGCCAAAGAGATCCATATGTAACAAGTGTAGGGGAGTAGTGATGGAGTTCTTTTCCTTAGGCTTGTGAGATACCTTGTGTTGCTTCCCTTTCAGGCATGCCACACAATGATCATCACTAGTAAACTCTTTCTTTGGCATTCCAGTTACCAGATCATGTTTAATTAATTTATTCATGTTCTTAAAGTTTACATGGCACATTCTTTTATGCCATAGGAAAGACTCATCACTATTTGCTTTAGATAGAAAGCATGAAACTTCTCCTGAGGGAGATGTTTCTTGCAAATCCATCTTGTACATGTTCCCTTTCCTGGGGGCTCTGAGCAGGATATGCTCATGAGGAATGACCACACCAGGTTTGAGAACAATGCACTCATGCTCAGTAAAGAGCATGTTATGACTCTGATCACAAAATTGGGATACACTCAGAAGATTGTACCCAAGCTCCTTAACAAAGTTTACCTTCTCAATGCTGAGCTTACCATTTGTGACCTTGCCCCTTCCAGAAATGTAACCACCTTCATCTCCTCCAAAAGCAACTGGTCCTCCATCAATTCTCTCAAAATTATGGAGTAGAGACCTATTGCCTGTCATGTGCCTGGAACAGCCACTGTCAATTATCCAGACATTCCTGTTGGTCTTGAGCTGTTCCTGCACAGAGAAAATGATTAGTTACATTTGGAAACCCAAGCCTTACTTGTCTTGGGCTCATTAACAGTAATAGAAGGTAATGCAACAGTAATAGATCCTATGGTTGTACTATGGGGATCTTCAGCTGTTGTTGATGGAGAAACTTCAGTCATTTGGTCTTTCTTAGACTTCCACACCACCTTTGGAGTCTTGGACTTGACCTTCAAAACCTTAGAAGCTTTTGGAACTTCACAAGTTTTGATGACTGATCCTTCGGAAGAATCTACAGTCACTGCAGCAGACTTTAGTGCTTCGGAAGAACTCCTTTCTTCCGAGACCAACTTTGCTTCCGAAGGTAATTTTCCACTTACCTTCTTCTTTGATTTGGAGCTTCCGAAGGAAACAGACTTTCCTTCCGAAGCTTGAGACTTCTTGAGACTCTTTGAAGTCTTTGTTTTAGTCATGTGGACAGTACTTTTAGGATTGTATGGGCAATCCTTAGCAATGTGAGAAGTACTTTCACACATAACACATAACATTTTCTTCTTCAAAGAAGTCTCCCTTTGAGAGCAAGACTGGCTTTGGTCACATCCCTTCTCCACCTTCATCTTGGTAGATGCTGAGACAGTTCCTTTGGGCTGTGAACTGTTCTTGGAGTTTGATGGTCCAGGCTGTGCAGCAGTGGTACACAGCAGCTCAGTCTTCTTCTTGCACTGAGATGATTTGAACAAGAACCATGACTCTTAGCTGAGGAGTCTTGGTTGATGTCTTCAGTCCTTACTACTTTGAAACCTGCAGAGATAAAAACTTGTTTCTGCTTAGCATCAAAAGTAGCCTTGATTTCTTGAGCCTTCTTTGCCTTCCTTTTGCTCTTTCTGATCAAGTTCTTTCTTTTGGACTTGGTCATCACAGTTGATTTCTTCTCCTCAGAAGGATAGTGGCCCTTGGAAGAATCCTCTTCTTCACTCTTCTCAGAGGAATTCTTCACTATCACTTCTTCATCATCCTCACTTACAGGATCTATGAGAGGAAGCTCATCTTCACAAGTTCCACACCTAGGAGATCTTACAGACAAGATTGTGTGTGGAGGAGCTATCTCATTTGATCCCAGTCCCTGTCTATTTTGATAACAAACCTTGTTGTGCAGGGATGAGGATATCATGTTCTTGAAGGTCTCTTCTTCAAGAACACTCTTCTCTGCCTTGGCTTTGCTGATCACAAGCTCAGCCTGGCACTCAGTTAACTTAGTGATGAGATCTTGGATCTGAGTTCTAAATCTGTATGTTCATGTTTTAGTACTGAAATGGTTTTCTCCAAGTCCTCTATCTTTAACTTGTAATCATTTTCAGACTTTCTAAAATCAGATTTTAATATGTTTAATGACTCAAGATCAGATCTCATCTCTAGGTTATAGGACCTGTATCTATTTACTTTAGCAATGCATTCAGGGGAGCAAAGATGTTCCAATACCTTGGCTTCATCATGGTCAGCCATCAGTGCTTGGTTTGGAGAAGCATCCTCCACCTGAAAACTCCAGTCAAAGCCTCCTTCTTCAACAGCAACAGCAGCATGTTGCTTTGTCTTCTCAGCCTGAGGAGCTTTGTCAGTAAAAGTTTGGTCTGGGTTGTGTTTGGCCCCCATTTGCTTTAGGTGCCTTACACTCCCTGGCAAAGTGACCCATAAGGTTACAGTTGTAACACTTAACTTTGCTTTTATCCAGCCCAAACTTACTACTGGTAGCATTGCTTGGAAATCTTCTTCCTGTCCTCTTGTAGAACTTCTTGGCTCTGTGAGTGAGGAGAGCCATCTGCTGAACTATCTCCATGTATTCCAGGTCATCTGGATGGATACAGTCCAGGTCTTCAAGAGTGAAGAGATAATTCCCACAGCTTTCATCTGCAGACACAAAGGCTTGAGAAGAACTTGTCTCTTGGAATGGGCTTCCTTGAGTAAAGTTCTCCCTTGGTGTCTCCGGGAAGGTGATGAAAGGACCCTTTTGTGAGTTGTCAGGGTAGCATAAGAGATGATGCTGAGGTTCTATGCTGTCCCTTTCAACCACATGAAGGGCTGAACCCATTTGATTGTTGGAGTTGCCAGATGAACCTTGCATGTTCATCTCCATCTGGTATCCACTGAGAATCCCATACAACTCTGTAAGAGTAAGAGTCTTAAGGTTCTCAGTCCTCTTGATCACCACACAATAGTGTGTCCATTGCCTAGGAAGTGAGGACATGAACTTCCTTACAATGTCCCTGTTCTCAAGAGGAACTCCTCCATCCACTAGGGTATCCAAATCTCAACATACCTGAAGTATTGTTGGGTCATGGTCTCACCTGCTTTGAAGGTGAAATTTTCAAACTGCTGCTTCAGAAGATCTTTCTTGTTCTCCTTGGCTTCAGAGGAGCCTTCATACATCAGCTTCAGTGCATCCCACAGCTGTTTGGCTGTCTTGCACTTCTTAAAACCTCTGTATACAGAGTTTGGGAGAGCAGTCTGAAGAGCAGTCATGGCCTTCCTGTCAATCTCTACTCTTTTTCTATCTTCATCTGAGTAGTTGGCCACATCTTTAGGAATCATAACAGCACCAGTAGCAGAGGGGGTGCTGGGTATGAAAGGTCCATTCTCAACAGATTCCCACATTCTTGAATCAAGAGACCTGATGAAGCCTTCCATCCTCATACACCAGGTGTCAAAATCATCAAGAGTGATCAGTAGGGATTTGTTCATGGTTCCAGTCTCCATATCAGTCTTAGAGATGGCAGCCATTTGAAGAGTTTAGCTTTTGTGTGTGTGAGGGATCTTAAGATGGTTAGATCTTATATCAAGAGCCTGGAAAGCTCTGATACCAATTGCAGGACCGTTTAAGGGCTTAAGCACAATTACAACACAACAACACAATGAGGAGATTAACTAAGCTCTAATCAAACAGTGAACTGGGTAACCAAAGTGATACAAAGAACACAAGTACAGCAAGAGACAGAACAAGAGAGTATGGGTTTCAAGGAGGCAGTATATTGCTTTCTCAAGTTCTTTTACAAGTGTTACAAAGCATAAAGAAAAGATACAAGAACTTGAAATACTTATACTACAACCTACAGCCGGCTATACTTTGAAAGCCAGCTGGATACAATTGACTAGACACTAACAAAATCAATTGTAGGATCAAAAGGCATATCTGCCTTTTGACCTTGTGACTATGACATGCCATAGCTCACATCGTTATACAATACAAAAAGGATAAAGTACATAAAGTGGAAAGTTGAATACTCAAGACCTCAATGTACAGTTACCAAAAGCAAGACCCTTTTCACCAACTCATGTAAGTTGGTGACTTTACAGAGATGCAGCGGAAAAGATGCTTTATGGAACAGTACATCAGATAAAGCATGTGTACTAAAAGTCTTCAGAAGAAATCTGTCTTCATTGGTTGAGGCTTCGGAAGACTTTGTCTCTGAAGCTTCGGAAGACTTCATGTTTGGCTTCGGAAGATATTGGTCTTGGCTTCGGAAGATTTTACACTTAGAGTATTTTCTAATGCTTTGTGTAAAACTTCCGAAGCATTCTTCACTTCAGTACTTAGTGCATGTTGCTGAGACACTTAGGCTGTTTTGGGTTGCATCAGACTTCAGGAATCCTTACAGTGCAGTTGTGGGTTTTGACTCGGAAGATTCCTGTAGGCTTGTGTGAGTTGACTTTCAAGGTCATAGACGTTATGGCGGGCATGTGTGTGATGTTAGTGATGTGATGTATGATTGATGCGCGTGTATGATTGATGCGTATACATGATGATGCCTTGTATGGTGATGTATGTATGTTTATGCTTATATTCCTGTTTATGTATCTTTCTTTGGCTTTGCGTTGAGCGTTAATGTATGTAATGAAAGTATTATGTAACATAAAGTGAAAGATAAAGAAAAGAAGAATATGAGGAATGAACGCATCATTAATGAACGAATGGAAACGTGAAAGGCTCGCAAGCGATGTGTACTGAAGTGCACGGCTCTAAATGCCTTAAGCTCAACCACGTGTGGTTTAGCTAATCCTAAAGTGTGCACGCAGGGGTTCCAGTCTTTTGTGGCTGACCTTCGGTGTGGTGCATGGTGTAGTATGTCGTAGTACCCATTTCGATGGGGGTGTAGTACCCATGTTGATGGGGGTGTAGTACCCATATTGATGGGGGTGTAGTACCCATGTTGATGGGGGTGTAGTACCCATATCGTTGGGGGTGTAGGATGTCATTGTACCCATATCGTAGGGGGTGAAGAATGTCTTAGTACCCATATGTTGGGGGTGAGGAATATAGTTGGGATCTCTGTCGCTTACCCCGGTGTTGGTGCCAGGCTATGTGCAGTGTGGAAGTCATTTGTGAACTTCGGCCCAGTAGCCATATTGTTTAGGGCATAGCTGTTGACACTGATCCAGAACGTGATGACGTAACAGATGTAATGATCCTAAACCTTATCCTAGGTACTGTGGCCAGAGGTGCTAGACACCGTGAATGAAAGTCCACGATGGACTTAGGCCCAGTATCATGAGCATGAAGGGTAAAGTTCATGGTTTTAATGGAAGGACAAGATGTAATAATTAACGAATGAATAAAAGTAAGAACGTATGAACGAACATAAGTTAAAGTATGAATGAATAATGAAGATAATAATTATATTATCTATGTGTATGTATGTTGTGTGATCAATTACGATAGTATCGAAAGGTTTTATAAAGGAAATAAAGTATGTTTTATTATAAAACTAGAACTCACTCACAACGCTGACTTTGATGTGTTTCCAGTTGGCAGGTATGTTGCTGAGGATGGCACGGGGCGGCTACTCAGCTTGTTTTGGATGGCATCCATATTTATAATGCCTTTGTAATGTAATGAAACAAATAACTTGTAATTGGACAACGATGTACTATGCAACAATGTATTTTGTAACCGATTGACGTTGTATTATTTGGCAAAACTTTTTATAATAAAATGAGATGTCATTTTTGAATGTTTCCGCTGCAATATTTTCATGAGGCAAATGTAATTATATGTTTTATGTGTGATGAATGACCAACTGTAGGCGTCCTGTGAACGGGGCCTTACAAGTTGGTATCAGAGTCAAAGCTTAAGTGAAATGGGTAAATTTTCAAAATAAACCTTAACTTAAACTGAGAATGCAACAGAATGGGAATGGGATGCCAATCTGAGTTGCTGCGTGCCATCAGGTATTTTTGTAATGTTAACCGGTATTATGTGCGCATGTTATATGGTTTATGTGTTGCTGGTAGATTTAGATACTGATGTAGTCAGCACAGGTAATGCTTGGGGTATGAAGAGTAGAGTAAGTGGCTAATCACAACTGGCCACTGTAATTAGGGACTTACTATACTTGACATAAACTGAGTTGTTCCTTGAATGATCGTGTTAGCGTTTGAATCTTTCAGTGTGATTTAGAGAATGGCTGGAGGTAGATCTTCTAAAGCTTCTAGGGGTGGAGGCCGTGGCGGGCCTGATGTTGAGCCGCGACCCAAAAGAGGAAGGCCAAGAATTGAAAAGGTGGTTCCTGAAGAACCTGAGACCCCTCATCCGGAGGCTGGGGATGAGAGTGCAAACTTGAGGGCCTCGGTAAAGGAGGCTGTTGTTGAGGAAGTACACCAGGTCATGCAGACAATCTTACCGTCTGTGGTGACCGAAGTCATCAAGGCTGTGAAAGAAGGAGAAAGAAAGGAAAGAAACAGGTCTTCGGGGGGACGAGAGCAACCGGAGCCTGAAACGATTTTCTCTGATAATGAAGATGAGGAAGAGGAAGATGAGCCTGTGCAAGAGGTGGCACGAAGCTGTAACTATGGGGCGTTTATGAGATGCAAGCCCCCTACTTTTGATGGAAACGGCACTGCTGCAGCTGCTCACCGTTGGGTGAGGGAAATGGAGGTTGTTCTCGACATCAGCGAGTGCCGGGAAGATCAGAAGGTGAAGTTTGCCACTCAGTCATTTGTGGACTCAGCCTTGTGCTGGTGGGACAACATAGTCCAAGTTGAGGGAAGCAGGGCTATTAGAAGGATGAGATGGTCAGAGTTGAAAAGGCTGGTGATTGAGGAGTTCTGTCCTCACCGTGAGATGGATAAAGTTGAAAGAGAGTTCCTGCAGCTGGAGGCGGGAACAATGACGCATCAACAGTACACCACCAAATTCAATGAAATGGCACGGCTGGTGCCGGATCAGGTGACACCTCTCTCACGAAAGATCAAGAGGTATATTCATGGCTTGCCAGCAGACATCCGTAGGCACACCATTGCTGCCCGACCGAGCACGTTTAGGTCGGCGGTTGATTTGGCGGGGAGATTATACGATGAAAGATTGGTGGTGGTGACAGAGGTTAGCAAGAAAGGAGATGGTGATCGGGATTGGAACAGGAAGCGATTGGGACATGGCGGAGCCGCTCAAAGTAACAAAGGTGCACGGGTGGATGACCAGCGTATGGTCATAACTGATGCGGGGTCGGAAAGGTGTGACAAGTGTGGACACAAGCACCCCAGGGAATGTAGATTGGGGACCAATGTCTGTTTCTGTTGTGGAAGGACCGGGCATGTGGTGAAGAACTGCGGTATGGGGAGGTGTTATTCTTGTGGTGAGGAAGGTCATAAGAGCAGGGACTGTAAGAAGCCAAGGGCGGAAGGTTCAGGAGTGAAGAAGATCGGAGGAAGCTAGCACGGACTTCGATGTTGTGTCAGGTATGTTCCTAGTAAATAGATCCTTAGCCTTGTGTTATTCAATGCTGGCGCTAGTAAAAGTTTTATTCCTGCTGCTTTCTGTGCTAAATTGCCTGTTAGTGGTAAAAATATAGATACGCCATTCGATTTAGCCCTAGGAGTGGATTGTTTGGCGGACTACGGAGCGAACACTATGTGTCGCAAAAAGATGATACGATTGACAGCGCCTGACGGGATCACTGTGATGGTTTAAGGTGATTGAGTCACGACGATTCCGAATGTGATTTCGATGACAGTAGCGGGAAAGTGCATGAAGCGTGATATGGTGGAGTACGAGATTAAATGCCTTACTTGTTTACAAGTGAAGGCCGAGCACCAAATGCCGTATAGAAAGTATTGAGGTGATCGAGGCCACGATCGAGAAGCTCGAAAGGATCAAAGTCTTAATGAGGTAGCCAGAGATAGACAAGAAGTCGTGTGTGGATAAACGACGTATACCGATTGAACTCCAGGTGGGTGACTGGAAAAGAGATGAGACAGTATTGTCTGCGATGGTTTAAGGAATAACAAGTTTCGGGGACAAAACCTATATAAGGGGGTGGACTTGTAACGCCTGGAAATTTCCTTTGAAGCCGACGAAAGAAGAAAAAGAAATAAAGTCCAAAGTCGAGGGACCAAACTCGCCAACGAGAGAAACTTCGACGAATGGGAGTATAAAAGGGGGAAGACACCCCATTCTTGCCATTTTCCAGCCAAGAAGAGAGGAGAAGAGAAGAGAAGGAGAAAAGACGAGAAAAGCTTGGTTCGGGTGGATTCGAGCGTGGAAATCGTCGTGTAGCGGGTCAAATCGAAGCTCTACTCGACGGGATCGTTTGTGTGAGTTCTAGGACCCCTCTTTTACACGTTTTCAACTGATTTTGAGGCTGGAACACATCTGAAAACCCTTTTTCAAGTTTTTGTGTGAAAACCCGTTTTATGCATGTGTGTATGTGTTTGATGCGTTTGGAGCTTGATTTCTTGTGTGGTTATGCTTGAATGGGGTCGTGGTATGTTTCCCTAAGGTTTAGAATGGTTTATTTGAGCTTAAAAGAGGTTTGGAAGAGGTTGGAGGCCGAAACCCTCGGCTGCAGTCGGGATGAACTACATTCTGCATCAGCTAAGGCTAGGCGACCGACTGCAGGGCGATTGGAGGCCATACGGCCGATTGGTGTGCGACTGAGGTCCATGCGCACGATTGCCATGCGACTGAGGTACATACGCATGATGGTCATGCGACTGAAGTTCATGTGCCTGTGAGGCATGCGATTGAAGGATTGTGCGACTGAGGTTCATTCGCACGAAGGATATGCGACTGAAGTCCATGCGCCTGGAGGCCATGTGACTAAGGTTCATTCGCACGAAGAGGATGCGACTGAAGCCCATACGCCTGAAGTCATGCGACTGAAGGCCATACGCATAGAAGCTATGCGACTGAGAGTCCATACGCATAGATGTCCATTCGCCCATAGGTCCATTCGCATAGGGTCCATTCGCATGGATGTCCATTCGCCTAAGTGTTCTGTCGCTCGAAAGGCCATGCGACTGGAGGGTGTCCATACGCCCAAGGAGGGTTCATATGCCCGGAAGAGCAACGGTTTATCTTATGACTTCCAAGGGAAAGTGCAGTTGTGGGTTTTGACTCGGGAGATTCCTGTAGGCTTGTGTGAGTTGACTTTCAAGGTCATAGACGTTATGTCGGGCATGTGTGTGATGTTAGTGATGTGATGTATGATTGATGCGTGAGTATGATTGATGCGTATACATGATGATGCCCTGTATGGTGATGTATGTATGTTTATGCTTATATTCCTGTTATGTATATGTATCTTTCTTTGGCTTTGCGTTGAGCGTTAATGTATGTAATGAAAGTATTATGTAACGTAAAGTGAAAGATAAAGAAGAGAGGAATATGAGGAATGAACGCATCATTAATGAACGAATGGAAACGTGAAAGGCTCGCAAGCGATGTGTACTGAAGTGCACGGCTCTAAATGCCTTAAGCTCAACCGCGTGTGGTTCAGCTAATCCTAAAGTGTGCACGCAGGGGTTCCAGTCTTTGTGGCTGACCTTCGGTGTGGTGCATGGTGTAGTATGTCGTAGTACCCATTTCGATGGGGGTGTAGTACCCATGTTGATGGGGGTGTAGTACCCATATTGATGAGGGTGTAGTACCCATGTTGATGGGGGTGTAGTACCCATATCGTTGGGGGTGTAGGATGTCATTGTACCCATATCATTGGGGGTGTAGAATGTCTTAGTACCCAAATTGTTGGGGGTGAGGAATATAGTTGGGATCTCTGTCGCTTACCCCGGTGTTGGTGCTTGGCTATGTGCAGTGTGGAAGTCATTTGTGAACTTCGGCCCAGTAGCCATATTGTTTAGGGCATAGCTATTGACACTGATCCAGAACGTGATGACGTAACAGATGTAATGATCCTGAACCTTATCCTAGGTACTGTGGCCAGAGGTGCTGGGCACCGTGAATGAAAGTCCACGATGGACTTAGGCCCAGTATCATGAGCATGAAGGGTAAAGTTCATGGTTTTAATGGAAAGACAAGATGTAATAATTAACGAATGAATGAAAGTAAGAACGTATGAACGAACATAAGTTAAAGTATAAATGAATGATGAAGATAATAGTTATATTATCTATGTGTATGTATGTTGTATGATCGCTTACGATAGTATCGAAAGGTTTTATAAAGGAAATAAAGTATGTTTTATTATAAAACTAGAACTCACTCAGCAACGCTGACTTTGATGTGTTTCCAGTTGGCAGCTATGTTGCTGAGGATGGCACGGGGCGGCTACTCAGCTTGTTTTGGATGGCATCCATATTTATAATGCCTTTGTAATGTAATGAAAAAAATATCTTGTAATTGGACAACAATGTACTATGCAACAATGTATTTTGTAACCGATTGACGCTGTATTATTTGGCAAAAGTTTTTATAATAAAATGAGATGTCATTTTTGAATGTTTCCGCTGCAATATTTTCATGAGGCAAACGTAATTATATGTTTTATGTGCGATGAATGACCAACTATAAGCGTCCTGGGAACGGGGCCTTACATGTAGACTCTATAGGCAATAGAGTTGGAGGAATATCCAATAAAAATGGAATCATCCGACTTTTCAACAAATTTTGCCAAATTGTCCTTTGTGTTTAAGTATGGTACACCTACTGCCAAAGGACCTAAGAAAGCCAATGAATGGTGGCCTCTTGTTCCATAACTCATAAGGTGTTAACTACAAGAACTCTATTCTGCACATAGCATGCAGTGCTGACTGCCTCTGCCCAGAATGTTAGAGGCTGCTTTGAATCAGCTAACATGGTTCGAGTAGCCTCAATAAGTGTCCTATTTCTCCTCTCAGCAACACCATTTTGTTGAGGAGTTCTAGGAGCACTATACTGTCTGGCAATCCCTTTTGAGTTACAGAATGAGTCAAGAACATGATTCTTAAACTAAGTCCCTTGATCACTTCTGATAATCTTAACCTTGTGATTAATTTGATGTTCTATTTTAAGAATAAAAAATTTTAAATTTTAGCAGTTTTATCTTTAGTTCTTAAAAAGAATACCAATGTTAATCTAGTAAAATCATCAACAATCACAAGGCAGTGAGATTTCCTTCTAATGCTCATTATACTTGTGGGACCAAATAGATCCATATGCAACAAGTGTAATGGAGTGGTGATATAGTTGACTACATTTTTACGTGATATTCTATGTTTTTTTCCTTTCAGACATGTAACACGGTTATCTTTGCAGAAAATTTATTTTTAGGCAAACCATGTACCAAGTTATTTTTGACCAAATTATTCATGGTATTAAAATTTACATGACACAATTGTTTATACCACAGAGTTGACTCATCACCATCAGCTTTGGAAAGAAATCATGATACTTCATCCATTGGGGAAGCATTATTCATATCTAGCTTGTATATATCCCCTTTCCTGGGAGATCTAACAAGCACCAATTCCTGAGGAATTATCATCCCGGGTTTGAGGATAATACACTCATGTTTTGTGAAAAGCATTTGGTGCTTTTGGTCACAGAATTGAGCAAAACTTAAAAGATTGTGTTCAAGCTGTTTGACAAAGTTCACTTTGTCAACCTTTAACTTGCCATTGGATACACTTCCTCTTCTAGAGATGTATCCACCAGCCTCACCTCCAAATTGAACAGGACCTCCATCAAAATGTTGAAATTGTTGAAGAAGAGATATGTTCCCAGTCATGTGCCTGGAGCATCCACTATCTACAATCCACACATTGTTATTCTTGTCATGTGGATGTCCCTGGACATAAGGTGAAAAAGTTAGTTATTATTGGAAACCCAAGCCTTGTTAGTCTTTGGCTTTTCCAATGATGAGGACATAATTGAACCAAAGTGTATGCATGAGGGTTCAATAGATGTATGTGAAGAAGAGGTTTGGGCCGCAACATCTTGTTTGATCTTCCATTCCATCCCTTGGCTCATCAAAGTAGATGAGCTTGATGAAGCTTGGGCAGCATGGCATAATTCCGAGGCTTCTTTCTTCTCGGAAGAAGCTTTCCTCACCTTTTCTTTCGAAGCATTCTTCTTTTTGAAAGGTTTCAAAGAAACTCTTTTGTTCTTTTGGATTTCCTTCGGCTTATCTTCCGAAGCTATTTTCCTTTCGGAAGAATGAGTTTCTTCCGAAAGCAACTTTGCTTCAGAAACAAGCTTTCCTTTCCTCATCACTTGGACCATGTGATAAGGTCCAAATGTGATACTTTCCTTGACTCCTTTCTTAACATTATTTGCATAATGTGTGCTTGCAGGATTGTAATAACAATCTTTAGCCATGTGATTTTGCAGAGCACATATTATGCATGCAATATCAACAGTCTTTCCCTTCAACTTTTGATCTTTTAGCAGGACAGGAGTGCTGGTACTACACTCTTTTCCTAGATTAGAGTTTCCAACCACCTGGAACCCAGCTGAGATGAACACACTCTTTTGCTTTGGGTCTATCTTCAACTTGGACTCAACCACTTTCTTGGCAGTTTTTTTGGCTACCTTAGCCCTACTTCTTCTGGCTTTGGCGGTTAGAGGATGATCATCACTGGTTGGAATGGGTTGTGTTACCTAGTCCTTTCTTGTGATGGTCTCCATAGTTGCATCACTCTTCAACTCATGAGGTGGTGGGTCAACAGTTAGAACCTCTTGCTTTTTAGTCCCACATCTTGGTTGTCTTATAGACTCATAAGAGTGTGGTGGAGCAATTTCATTAGTTCCCAACCATCCTTTGTTTTGATAAAAAATTTTGGAGTGGGAGGATGATACAAGTTACAGTTGTAACACTTGGCCTTGGTCTTGCAAACCCGAATTTGCTGTTAGTTGAGTTTTATGGAAATTGCCTTCCAGTTCTCTTGAAGAACTTCTTTGCTCGGTAAGTTAACAGAGCCATCTGTTGGACAATGTCCATGTATTCAACATCATCTGGGCTGAAACATTCTAGATCATCAAAGCAGAATTGAAAGTCACTAGAATGTCCATTTCCTGAGACAAAGGCACAGCTATCCTGGAAGGGACTTGACTAAGCCTTTTGAGACCTTGGAGTCTCAAGAAAGGTGATGTATGGCCCAGAAGAACATGATGGCTGCTGGGAGTAAGTTAGGTACTGTTGAGGTTCGGGGGGTCTTATGCCTTTAGCAACCATTAAAGCATTGCTAGCAGGAAGGCTTGAGTGTCTGCTCACCTGGTGGCCTCTCTTGATTTCCATCTCTACATGGTATCCATCAAGGATGCCATATAGTTCAGTAATAGTGACAGAGTATAAGTTCTATGTCCTCTTGATAGAGACACAGTAGAAAGTCCACTCATTTGGAAGTGCACTCATGAACTTTCTTAAGAGATCTCTCATCTCAAAAGTCACTCCCACAGACTGAAGTGATGAAATAAGATCCATATACCTGAAGTATTGTTGGCTGAGGGTCTTTCCAGCAATATAAGTGAAGTTTTCAAACTGTTGCTTCAAGGAATCTTTCTTGAAGTCATTTGAGCTGGCATACATCTGAGACAAAGCATCAAAGAGTTCTTTGGCTGACTGGCAATGTTCGAATCCCACCATGATAGAGTTGAGTATGGCAGTCATAAGAACATTCATTGCTTTCCTATCGATCTCTAGCCGCTTGTCATCTTCATCAGAATAGTCTTCAACAACCTTCTCTATCATAGCATCATTTCTAGCCAGTGCTGCAACCTTTGGTTTGTAAGGGCCATTGGTGATAGACTTCATAATCATGCTGTCTTGGTATCTAATGAAGCCTTCAATACGTCTGCTCCAAGATCTGAAGTTCTCAGGGGTGATCATGGGTGCTTTAGACATCATCCCCATTTCACCTTCAGATGATTTTTGGTTGAGGGCCATTTTGAGTGAGGTGAGTGTATGAGTTAAGAAAAAGGTTGATTAGGATGGTAAGATCTCACAATCAAGAGCCTGGAATGCTTTGATACCAATTGCAGGATCAAGTTTTGTCACTCAACACGAATATTTTCTCTCAAACTCACTAAGTCACACTCGGTTTGATGATGCAGAGTCCCTTAAGAGTTGATAATAATATACTAAGTAAATAAACACAAGAAGATAGGTTTTTCAAGATACTTGTATATATTACCTCATCTCAAAGTATTACAAGACTCTTACAAGCATGTTAAATGAGTTACAATGAGAAACTATATATACTACTATCTACAGCTGGTTATACTTTGATACCAGCTGGAAACTTACGGCTAAAGCAAATACTACATTGCTAAAGGTAAGGTATCTTAGATAAAATACTATCTAAGATTTGGTAGTTATGACATGTCCATGACTTACCTTTTGTCACCAACTAAAGTTGGTAACTATAGTAACTGATAAGTAATGAACAGTGAAATAAATTATGATCAACTACATGGGCGTGGAAAAGCGCCATGCAGTATATCAGAGATTGCAGCGGTTTTGTCAGAAGGACCATACTTATGTCCACTGGTTCATAGTAGGTTCTTCCGAAGGTTAACTAGCTTCGGAAGAACAAGTTCTTCCGAAGCCACTTATACTTCGGAAGAGTCTACTTCTTCCGAGGTTTGGTATGATCTTCAGGACTTCATACTTCGGAAGTCATTGTCTTGAATACTTTTAAGTGTTGAACTTCGGAAGAAGGAAGACTTGTTTTCAGAAGTTAGAGTTCTTCTTCGGAAGCTTTTTCAGCCTTGACCTTTGGAAGTTCAGCTTTTGCCTTTGTAAGCTCTTTCTCAGTTGTACCACAAATATTCTAAGTGTTTTTTTTATTGCACCAGCCTTACTCGATCCAACAGTGTTGGTGGATCTGGAGCTGGTGGAGGTCATGTTAGTGTTGAAACAATTAAAGTTGTGAAAAATATTAGAGATGGTGATGTGGGAGGAAGCGGTGAAGGAGTCGTTGGAGGAAATGTTGATGAGGTGATAGAGGCTGGATTCATAGATTTGGGGCTGGATATAGATACTGATCTTACTGGAAATGAAATGATTTAAGGAGGAGAGAGTAGTAGGTGAAAAAAATGTAAAGCTCAACTTAATAGATGAAGACGAAGACTTTGAAGAACAACTTGTGGACTATGATTCTGAGCCAGAATTCTATGAAGTGGAAGAGAGACCAATGACATATGTCGGTTAAAGGAGTTCTGCTGAACGAGACATTATAGAGATGGATAAAGAGGGTTGGTTCATAAAGGTGGAAGAGCCAGAAAAGATAACTCCACTCTTTCAAAACATCCGAGAACCAGACAGGAAAGAATCTGATAAGAAAATCGTGAGTTGGAAGTACAATTCTAAACTGAAGATGTTTAGGATAAAGAGGCGTGGGAGGAACTCATATCTGCACAAGAGGAAGGCGTTTAAGACTCTACCTAGGTGGGATTTGAGAAGACTAGCAGAGATCCCCTGCTAGATACTGGTTTAAGCAAGTGCGCCACATTGCTAGAACATCGCTTATGTTATAGTATCCGATGAAAATAACCTTTTCACCTTTCGGATCTAGCTTGTAATCAGACCCACTAGTGACATAAGCATCACATCCCCATAATCTAAGGTAAGACAAATTGAGTTTACTCATTCCATATCTCATATGGGGTTTTGTCTACCCTCTTAGTTGGTGCCAGATTAATAAGACGGGCGGCGCTCATCAGAGCATAACTCCAAAATGAGTGAGGTAAGTTAGTTCTACACATCATGGATCGAACAATATTTACTAGGGTTCAATTTCTCCTCTCGCTCACCCATTAAGTTAGGTTGTGCCGAGTGGAGTGAACTGTGATACAATTCCACGTTCCTTTAGATGATTAGGGAATTCTTGGCCTAAGTATTCTCCACCTTGATCTGATCGAAGTACCTTGATAGTTTTACCATGTTAGTTTTTTACTTCATTTTGAAACTCTTTGAACTTTTCAAAGGTTTCATGTCTATTATTCATAAGGTAGACATAAGGATATTGATTATAATTGTCAATAAATGTAAAGTGGTATATTTCGTGATTTCTAGACATGATTCTGAAAGGACCACATACATCAGAATGTATGACTGCCAACATATTATTGGCCCGTTCACTAACATGGGTGAAAGTATCTTTGTGGTTTGCCAGCTAAGCAAGGTTCACATTCATCAAAGGATTCCTGTCCTGCGGATTCAAGAATCCCTTCAGACTAAAGCCTTTTCACGCGAGGCTTGCTTATGTGGCCAAGTCTATAATGCCTTAGAAATGTATCATTAATGCTAGATATGATACGTTTAGAAAGATTATATATGTTACCGTTTGTTTGAACAACAATCTCATAAATATCATTTCGAGGTCTAGCCTCAAAATAAAAGATATCTTTGAAGTAATTACAAATAAAAGCATCATTAAAAATGTTGTTGAATCCTTGTTCAAACAATAAAGACACTGAAATAATATTTCTGGTGAAACCAGGAGCAACTAATCAATTATTTAAAGTAATTACAAGGTCAGATGGACAAAAAAGATAATATTTTGCAGTTCCTAGAACTAGTACTCTTTTTCCATCACCAACAGTTAGCTCTATGTCGTCTTGTTTCAGTTTCTTTCACTTTTAAAGCTCCTGGAAGATTTTAATGATATGCTAACTGCGTCGAGTATCAAATACCCATGCGTTGCTAGAAACAATGGATATATGATATTTTTAATTTAAAGAACTTTTAGAAGTTGTATCATTTAAAAAACAGTTAATAATGAAATGTTTAAAAATAATTATTTTTTAAAATGTTTTTAAACAAGGAAGTATAAAAAAATGTTATCATTTTATTTACATAAGGTGTTTAGTTATACGTAATTTCAACTATAATTTTATTTTTTTAATTTCTAAATATCAAATACTAACTAGTGTGAAAATATAACGCAACTAATTTTGTAACACACATTACGTGAGATCTACTTATTTTTCCAAGATAAAATATTTTTGTTATTTTTCTTCTTTTATAGTATAGTGAGAAGAAATAATAATAATAATGAAATGTAAAGGGAGGAGAAATGACCACGTAGCCTGGTGAGCATGTGCAAGGTAACATGTGCTTGCGATGTTACAATTTCATTGGGCTTTGTTGATCCCTATGACTTTTAATTTATTTATATTTATTATTTTAATGTTTCTTGTTATGTAAGTTTGATCTTGCTCGTGCCAAACATATTGGACTTCCACTCACCCATATCATATGCCTACTAAGCGCTGGGGTCATTGTTTGCATATTGTTTGGCCCCAGCTTCTGTATGTTTATTTTCTCATCTTCTAGCTACAAGTTCCTTAACAAAATTGTATTTCTATTGTTAAAAAAACAACACCTATGCAACTGCTTTCTTTCTAACCCGACCCACACTAAGAGCACTCAGAGTACCTTTTTCATCTCATTCGCATCCCCATTCGACATGCTATAATTAGAAAAAGAACAACAAAGAAACAATCATCTCTTAAAAATTATATTTATTTTCTAAAAGTATTTCACATCAACTTACTTGTATCTATACTTATTTTGGTTAAATAATAGTTAACTATTCTATTTTATTATTACCAATGATCTTTTGGTCTAGTGGTTATGAGAGAGATGAGAGGCTCTTTTGGAGATCCAAAGTTCAATACTTGGCATTAACGAATAAAAACTAACTTGGTGTACTAACTAATAACAACTAACAATGTTGTTCATCAAAAAAATCTATTTTGTTATTATTTATATTTCTTCCACGGATTACCACTAATAAAAAATACAAAATCATAGATATAAGTATGGATAATGACTCTCAAATATGAGAGATCATTGTGGTTTTCTTTAATAATATAAGAAATGTAAATGGGGATGCGAAATGTAAATGGGGATGAGAAATGTAACATTGGAGTAAAATTATATATTTTTCTTATATTTTCCCTTTAATTTAGAGATATGATTAAAGATATGGATGTTGATTTAAATGCTCTAGGAGCATTCACAAAGGAGTATTTACCTTTCCTTCATATATATTATTTAGAGATTTATTGTCTTTTATACATTTATTGGAATCTTTATTTTTAACTCTATCTTCAAAATTCAATGTTTTATAAATAATGATTCTATAAACATAAAAATATATTATTTATCAATATTTATATGTTTTATGTGTATCTAAGAAAGAGAAACAATAATAAATTAGTGTTTGTGAGTAAGATACAAATAGAGATAAATAGTAAGAGACAAGATTTTAATTATAATTTATAAAATAAATTAAAAATATAAAAAAAGTTTAATTAAATTATAAAAATAAAGAAGTAGATCCTACAATGAATCCTCTAAAACCACTACTAAAGCTACTTACAAATCTATTTCATTTATAAATTTATAAATGATAAATCCACATCTATCCATAACGAGAGGTACGCCTACAATCATTGAGAGTGAAAAATTTGTATCACTAGCCAGGCTATAAACTCTTTTATTTATATGACTACTTTGTCAAGGATTATTCATGTTTATAAACACATATTTAGCCATTCATGTTATTTCTCCTTAGGATAAACCAACTTCATGTTTATAAATAAATGGTCCATTTAACGATCGCCATAACATTCAATCTAACATAAAAAGAGAAGAGAAAATTGCAAACTATGCCACGTGGTTAGATCAGATTGTATATTTGGTCCCCGGGTTTTTAAAATTGTAAGCTTAGTCCAAACATTTACAACTTAATTGTATATTTTATTCCCAGTCAATTGCCGGTTAGTTTTTGGGGTGGGTTAACTAACATCTTATGAACTCCAAGTCACGGTATATTTGTCATTTTAAATTTTCTCTTCTATTTATTTTTTTTGTTCTTCTTTTTATAATACTTTTGCTTTGTAGATCTTCCACCAAGCGGTTCTTTCCCTTATTCATCCTACTTAAAGATTTTTAATCAATGTTCCAAAAAAAATTCATGGCAAACATACGTTCGTGGAAGGTCCAGTTGCGTTATCAATCAGAAAAACCTACTATAGGGTAAATGTGGAGAGATAGATATATAGACGGAAGGAAAACTTGTCCGCTAACGGTGTGGCCTTGATGAGCCTTGAGACAGTGTCGAACCACACAAACAGAAGGATGATTCAAGATGCGCGGTGAGAACAAGCTAAACAAATCAAATTCTTCACATACTAGCTCACTGTTTGATGATTTTTTGAGCTCTATTACTTCTTATTTAAACGCATTAATGGCTAGAAAACTAACTGCTAGACAAATCATTTTCATTAACACTACCAATCGGCAAGCATAACATCAAATTATTAGAAATTCCAATTACATTGATCAAACAGTTGTTGGGCAGGGGAGATCATATAGCCTTTGTTCTACACAATCAAAGGGTTTGAACAAATTTCATTATCAAAATATCCATATACAATGTAAATGTTCAATTTGTAGAAAAATCACAAGTAAAAACTAAAAACAATCCATCTCTAAATACATTGAATCAATGAATAAAAACAAATAAAACCCAGTAAATTGAAACTTGGAAACAAACCATCATTAATTATGAGCATGCAAAGAGGGAGTTGAGTTCGAAGGCTTGGATTTTTCGCATTTCGGTTTCTAATCAACGAATTCGTCGAGTTTAAATATGTTCTAAAATACGCGACCGATCGTCAGTACTTGTCCTAGAAATTGAGCGATTGTTTTCGGAATATATATATCTTGCAAACTTTTTTTTCTCATTTATTTGTAAGAAATAAATAAATGAGGAAATTAAAATTCATATGATGTTACTTAACCTCAAAAACCAACTAGGATTTAATTTGGGACTAAATGTGCAACTAGAAGTAGAAGTTTGGTTTAAATTTGTTATTTTAAAAACCTAGGTGTCAAACATGTAATTTGATCAAATCACATGAACTAAGTTTGCAATTTTCTCAAACAAGAATTTTTAAACTTAAACCTAAAGTAGTTGTAGACTTCTTCTGGATTTCAATTAACAAGCAGAATCAGAACAAATATATTTGTCTCTTGATGGAACTTTGAAAAGCTTTTTAAATAATAGGGTCTGTTGGGTAACGGGCAATGAAATGGACGAAGTAACGCAATGAATAAATGAATAGGGTAAATGAGAGAATTTAATAAATTATAATATTACATTGTCCTCTTTGGTTATCTTTTAGGATTGAATTTATCAATAATTTATGTTTTTTGTTAGGTATGAAAAAAATGAAGGAATGAAATGTAAAATTAGTTATGGTGGTGATAGTGACTGGTGGTGGTGGTGGATGGTAGTGGTTTCCGGCGGCAGCGGTGGCTGTAACATCTTGTAATTTTGGGTTAATTTAAGTTAACTTGTTAAATTCTTGTAAGGGCCTTTATTGCTATACACGAAACTTATGAGTTTACTTATGCTTATTGCTTTAATTTGTTTTTAATTTCTTAACTTGAAAGTTGATAATGTAAATGATTACATAGTAATTAAATAATAATCTTAATAATGATTTTAATAATAATAATATTAACATGAAAAGATAAATAATAATAATAATAATAATAATAATAATAATAATAGAAATAATAACTAATAAAAGTTAATTAAGTAATAAGTTGTAAATGTATTAAAACTTAAAGATAATTAAAGTACAAGGGTTGTTTTGTTATTTTTTTTAAACTTTAAAGTAGCTTTTTGCATAAAATGATAAAATCCAAACTACAGGGACTAAATTGTAAATTTCCAAAACCTAACTCCCTTTTGTTTCTCTTCCCCCGACTTTCCGGTCGGCCACCGGCCATCGCCGGCCGCGGCTCCGGCGAGTCTCTAAAACTGTGAAGTCACTGGATCGGTAAACATCCGAGCATGTTCTTGACGGAAGGATAAACAACAGCAAAAACCAAGAGACAATCAATAACACGAACTATAATATAATGGTTTCATTGATAAAACCTAACGATTACAAGCTCGTTACAACATAAGAATCAAGACTCTTGGCAAGGGGAGATCGAGCATGATCTCCCCTCTCATCCGGCAGCCCTAAGCCCCCGGGCAGACTCCCTCCCCAAACCCTTTTAATCTCTCTACACATTGAAATTGGTATATATAGGCTTCGGCCCATATTAGATGCGACTGGGCCCATTCGTGCGATTGGACCATGCGTATGGTTCAATCGTACGACTGACCCAATCGCATCTCTCAGTCGCACGACTGGCCCATTAGTAAGGCTCAGTCGCACGACTGAGTCTCATTCGCATATGCTCCTGCGAATGACCCAGTTTCATGTGTTTACAACATATCAGGTTTATTACATTAAGTCTAGACTATTCGACAAGCGACGGACACACTATATATGACAATATATGCTCCAACAAATTCCCCCTTGGACGTTGCTTGCGAATAGTAGATAACACCTCTTACAATCTTCAGTCAATCTTTGCTCTGGTTGTCAATAGAATCAAACGAAAACCATATTAGCCAACGTTGCCGCTCCGTCAGGTTGCTACAATATCCCTGAAAATGAATTTAGGCACAATA
This sequence comes from Flaveria ramosissima, assembly GCA_025215565.1. NCBI lineage: Eukaryota > Viridiplantae > Streptophyta > Magnoliopsida > Asterales > Asteraceae > Flaveria > Flaveria ramosissima. Next base: position 65,942,409 of record CM046045.1, on the reverse strand, counting down.
GCTTTCGTTTACTTTGCAGAACACCATCACAGCATCAAGATTCCCTATATGACTGATTTTTCCAGATAATGACATGAACAGTTTTCCATTGCTTCAATCTTCACACAGGCTAACCTGAATAACATTAACACCTGCAGAAATTCCCCCTCACATTCAGCATATCCCAATATATAAACGTTGTGCTCTCTCTTGGCGTCTTCATATGGTGTATTGGGCAAAAGGTTGAAGGTTCCAATCCACAGCTGACAATATCAAACAAATCAGCATGCATGTAGATTCTTCATCGGAAACCGGCTCACATCATCACTTTCTGATTGCGTCTTCAATCTCTCTATACATGGATTCCCCCTAAGAATGAGAATCCTCTCTGTGCGGATAAATATAACTTGATTGGCCCATAAATAGTCAGATGCTCCTGACTACCCCACAAAATCAGCACCAATTGCTGACATCTTCTCTCCTCTCTTTCGTGTTCCAACTACATTCACCTATTCTCGAAGTCCAACGAATAATGGGGTGTACATCGAACTTGTTTAACAAAAGAATCTCAGGGTGAATGTGCTTTGCTCATCCTCAAATCTGTGCAAAAGGTAGTTCCAGAATTTTTTTTTTTTTTTTTTTTTTGTCTGGAACACCGTTCATCCGTATGACGTGGAGGAAAAATATCACATTCATGTGAATGGATGATACGAATGATATATTCGTGAGACTGGTCATAAGACTGGTCCAGTAGCATGATTGGTCATAAGACTGGTCCAGTAGCATGACTTGTCATAAGACTGGTCCAGTAGCATGACTGGTCATAAGACTGGTCCAGTAGCATGACTGGTCATAAGACTGGTCCAGTCGCATTCCAGTCGCATTCCAGTCGCATTCCAGTCGTACTCCAGTCGTACGAATGGTCCATTAGCATGGTCCAGTCGTACGAATGGTCCATTAGCATGGTCCAGTCGCACGAATGGTCCATTAGCATGGTCCAGTCGCACGAATGGTCCATTAGCATGGTCCGGTCGCACGAATGGTCCATTAGCATGGTCCAGTCGCACGAATGGTCCATTAGCATGGTCCAGTCGCACGAATGGTCCATTAGCATGGTTCAGTCGCACGAATGGGTCTGTACGCAGATTTTCAGATCTGCAGCCGCCAAAGCTGCCCAAAACCCTAATCTGACGAATTTTACATGAATGGAAACAAGATAGGCATCATCAGATTCGCAAGGGTGATAGGAACGTGGTTTCGAGTTCGATTTTGACATAAAACCAACACACGCTACCAAATCTGAGCAAAACACGAAGAACACGAAGTGGGTTTAACGTCAAGATCTGAAATTTGATCCTGAAATCAAGAGCTCGGGTTGCTTGAATGATTGTTAGATCATTCCAGCAGTAACCGGCTCTGATACCAATTGTGAAGTCACTGGATCGGTAAACATCCGAGCATGTTCTTGACGGAAGGATAAACAACAGCAAAAACCAAGAGACAATCAATAACACGAACTATAATATAGTGGTTTCATTGATAAAACCTAACGATTACAAGCTCGTTACAACATAAGAATCAAGACTCTTGGCAAGGGGAGATCGAGCATGATCTCCCCTCTCATCCGGCAGCCCTAGGCCCCCGGGCAGACTCCCTCCCCAAACCCTTTTAATCTCTCTACACATTGAAACTGGTATATATAGGCTTCGGCCCATATTAGATGCGACTGGGCCCATTCGTGCGATTGGACCATGCGTATGGTTCAATCGTACGACTGACCCAATCGCATCTCTCAGTCGCACGACTGGCCCATTAGTAAGGCTCAGTCGCACGACTGAGTCTCATTCGCATATGCTCCTGCGAATGACCCAGTTTCATGTGTTTACAACATATCAGGTTTATTACATTAAGTCTAGACTATTCGACAAGCGACGGACACACTATATATGACAATATATGCTCTAACAAAAACCCATTAAAAACGTCGATTAATGAACCAAAACTGAATCAAACCGTTTCGTGTGTGTGGTTCGAATATTAATGAACTAAATAATTGAGGATTAAACTCGGATATCACTCAATCGAAAGCATAACCGTAGCACCTTAAAATCCATAGCCGTTTGGCCATTAAACCTCTGTAATAATTCAATTAAATGAACCTAAACGACTATCTAACTACACCTAATCGTTCTCAACTGTCAATTGCATCTAAAACCAACGTTAACATCCCTTTCGATCTCCACTTTAACCGCGAACCTGCAACCACGCAAACATCACCTCTCGGCCTTCGAAACCTGAAATTGATTGAGGTCTTTGATTCGTGGCTGTCTGAAGAAGCTTCACACAAGTTTAATTAGGTTATCCTCGTTGATTACACAACAATCGTTTACCTTCGACCGCGGCTTGTTCTTCTATTGTTCTTGATAACATCTCGAACCAAAACGGGTAATTGAACACGTCTAACCACTCGTCTATACATGGGGAACAAAAGCCCCATGATTTCAATCATTTACAAAGTCGAATTGAACTTCAATTTGGATCAAAGTGTTCTAGGGTTTAACCAAATTTGGGGGTTCTTTTGTTTATGTTTTTAAACTTTGGAGACCAGGATATACCACGGCTGAGGCCTTGGTTCACTGGTTAAGACACTGCCTTGTTAAACATGAGGTCCTGGGTTCGAACCCGGGCACCCTCATGTTTTATTTTTAAAGGCCTTTTAGCCTAAAACTAATTCCTGAAAATTTGTAAAATGTATAAAAATTATTTTTATAAATTCCAAATATTTTCAAAAGCCTCCAAAGATTTTCTATAATTTCTCTAAGTTTAAATAAAAATGTTTTTATTTATAAAACATTTTAGCAAAGCTTGTCTGAATAATCTTTAATAAAATGGATTGAAAATAATAATTAGTAAATTATTATTGGTTCAAATATCCCTTTTCAATTAATTTTGTGTATATAGTAATAAATTTTTAGTTATAAAAATTTATTAAAACTTTTTATTTAACTTTTTTTTAATTATTATAATTGTTCTTTTCATAACTTTGAATAATATATAAATATATATTTTAAGAAAATATAAGTTTATTCCATTTGTTTAAGTACAATTATTTGACAAGCCCCAAATTCGACTTAAAACCCTAGTCCTTGTTGATTCGTTAAACTCATTACAATAAAACTTAAATCTTGTAAATATATATACTTTAGGTGCATTGTGAAGGGCTACGTTGAAACGACGCTTGTTATTATTTCTTATTAATCATCCAATATATACTTATTTGATCATGTGAGTATTTCTATACCCCTTTTTATATTTTCACACTTTGGGGTGAAACATGTTACCTTATAATCGTTGCACTTGTAAAACGTTTGATTCTTGTAAACTTATGGCAATTCACTTGTATGTTGTGGTTACTTGATCTTTGTAGCTACCATGTAATGTCGATTATATGTACAATCATTAACTGTTGCTAGCCTGGCGACGTCATAGATCTATGGGCCTGACAAGCCTGCTTGGTTGATCCAAGTACACTTAGCTAATCGTATATACTTGTAAACGTTTGAGACTTGTAAAACTGTCAAGGTTTGATTGTTCATTCTGTCTTACATCCCTAGTTACTTTGTTCGCTCATTTCATGACATGAATTGCCATCTTTTATATACTTATGTATTGAAAACTATGGAAATCTCACCAACATTATTGTTGACCTTTTATTATTTAACATGTTTCAGGAAACGCCCAAGTTTGATGCACTTTTGAAGCTTATACACATCTAGGATTGGACCTAGTTAAATAAATGGATTTCCTTGAATAATTTTACATCTTATGTTATGTTACTTTCATGTTTGAGACTTATGCTTGTAATCTTACATTGGAAACTTATGATTATAATATCTGGATTTAAAAATAGCGTTATGTGGCTGTGAACGATCTTACCTCTCACATCTCGACGTTTCCGCCGTCAAGGTTTGGGTGATAGTGGCTAGTGGTGGTTTCCGGTGGTGGCGGTGGTCGGCGGCAATGGTTCCTAGCGCCGTTGGTGGCAGGTGGTTGGCGGCGGCGGCGGTGGCCGTTGATGGTGGTGGTGTTGGTTGCCGGTGATGATCGATTTTTGTGGCCGGTGATGGTTGCTGTGGTGGGTGAGTGTGTGTGTCATACCCCAACCACGGCGGTTTCCCGTGGGGCGTGATCATCATGGAAACCATAGTCATTGTTCGACCACTACATGGTTTAGTAAACATACGTTGCAAATAAGTTTAAAAACACATAATTGTTTACAGAGTTGAATCGCGAAAGCAGTAGAACTAATGTAATTGTTTTCAAAACATGACAAATACAACATTAAATGTTCCAAACAGCATGGATGGCCCTAAATGCGACGTGGACCAAGCTAGATTAACTTGATGCAAATGTCAAATAGCTGAGAAAACATGCATGAAAATATGTCAACATAAAGTTGGCGAGTTCACAGGTTTTAAAGTAATAGTAAACAGTGTAATTGACCACAAGTCTTTCCATGATTTGATTGTCGATCATACAATACTACAATATTATATAAGCACCGCAACCGAAGCTAGATTGTAACTGTAACAAATTGCCCCTACCTGTGCCTACCGTATGCACGGGGTGAACAGGCTAATAATGCACCCGTTTAGACCTCTAGTCATGGTTAGGGTAATTAACCCGGGTAGGGGTAGTCAAACCCAATAGTACTATCCATGATTACCTTGCTTTGAGAAATAAACTAACGGTCCGATAACAGGGGACTTCATACGGTAAGTAAACAACTTATATAACATGTGAAATCATTGACAAATGAATGTGACCAAGAAAATAGTAATTTGCATGTAATCTCCCCTAAAATGAAAATAATTAAAAAGGGGGCCGTGAAACTCACCTGTGAAGGGAGTCGGGTGTGAAATCTGGAAGTATCCAAAGTGCGCGGGAAAATCCAAACTAAGTTCGCCCTAGAACAATCAAGGCAACTTATATCTAAGTATTTGCTTCTACGTGTAATGTGAGCATGTAACTATTTCATCCACACACTTGATAACAAAGTGTTTGACTCGACGACCCGTTGGTGACACAAAATAAATATTTGTGAAATATATATATTACTAAAAATAATTTCAATAAATTATACTTCACTTGAAAGTGTTCAAAAATATTTGTATCTTAAAGTTGGCATATTATTTGAGAAATTAAGTATCGTTTCGACTCGACCCGAGACGTGACTCGAGTATTTAGTAGTTAGTTATGTAATTTAGATATGAAATTATAGAAGCTAGGGTTTTGAAATAATCTTATTTTCTTAAGTACATTAGTATTTACATTATATTATTTTACTTGTAAATTTTGAAATGTTATCATCCAAGTAAAGTCACTAGTTTTCTTATTTTACCATCCATGTATAAATATATATACATATATTTGTCCATAAAATAATTATTTAATTATTTTCTTAGTAGTATTATTCTTTTTTATGTCTAGTTCTTGACATATATTAAATTAGGGTTTCTTTAATTTATTAAGTAACTTTGGTATATTATAAAGTAAATCCTTTTAATAATTTAATTAGTCAATTTACTAACTTGTCTTAACCCATCTTTTAAGTAACCAAATAACTAATATTATAAGGTCCATAGATTTATATTGTAAGTCTCATGTCAAATAAGCAACAAAATCATGTGCCATCCTTGTTAAAAGTCATCTACTAACCATCTTTTTAAACTAACATAATATATAGTTATGGAGTTCATATTGTTCTCTTTTAAGGTTTTATGTTTATATATATTTAACCAAACTTGTAAATTTGGTCAAATTGTCATCAAGTTATAACCCAACTTTTGTAATTATATATTTACACTCACTAACTAATTATAACTTGAGGAATATATGTAAGTATTCATAGTAATACTTGTAAAGGTTTAAAATCACATAACCATAACATAACCCCTTTGTAGATTTTCTTGAGTTTTAAACAATTCCTATAACTTTTATAAAACTCACCAACTAGTAATTTTGTCACACATGGATTTATGAACATTTACTTTTTAAGGACAAAAGTCATTACTTAGTTCATGTTAAAATATTTTGTGAAGTATTATTCTTGAAATACCTTGTTGGTAAAACATCATTTTTAACATGGAAGACCTTTTGGATGAAGATATTTACATGTCATCTAATAAATGGATGAACATGATAAACACAAGAAGATATGTAAACAAGAAGAGAGTGTTCTTACTTAAATAGACAAAGAAGATGGAAATGATGTTGTTGGGTGTTTGGAAATTTCAAGATCACTTGATCTTCAACAATGACTCTTGAATCATCAAAGATTTGTAGAAGACAAAATGGAAAGAAGATGGATGGTGATGGGGGGTCTTTGGCCGAAAATTTAGAGAGGGAGAGGAGGAGAAGAGATGTTGGGTGGTGATGGTGCATAATGCACATTTACTTATAAGGCCAAGTCTTGCATTTGGTCCATCTCTCTTTGTGTCTTGCTAGACACCAATGGTCAAGTGGATGAAAGATGGAGGTGGCCATTCATGGAAGGGCAACATGATGCTTTCAACAAAAGCAAAAGTTGTTACACAAAAATGGTATGCCTACACCTTCAAGTCAAACAAGAAAATTTTCATCTCTTTTGAGGTTGCATGGGGAAGAGAAGAGAGAGGTGGACGGCCAAGGAAGGGGGGGTTGGTTTTCAATTTGTTTTTTGTTTTTAGTATGTATTTGGATGGTATTTCTTGCATTATGGTAATTTTTATATATTTTTATATTTTTACTTGTTACTTTTTTAAATAAATAAAAATTATTATAATAAATCATATAAGGTCACAAATTTTAATATTGATAATATCTAAATAATAACTCGTATATCTAGTAGTGCGTTATACGCGTTTTATCCGGGTAAATATTAATTTACGCGTTAAGATTTATTTTAAGCTTTTCCAATGTATTTAATTTGGAATCTAAAATACTTTGAAACAATAGAATCTAAAATACTTTAAAACACTTTAAAGTGTTTATTAGTACATTATCACCAACGTTCGCGCGTGTGCCGGTTGTATCGCGTGTAAAAATGGTAATTACACCGAATCATCGATGCATGAAATGTAATGCATGAAATTTTGCAATGCATAAAACAACTTCAATAAATGAAAGTAAATTGAAATCAAGCGTTATAGGTTTAATAATAACCAAGTCAAGGCCGGGTATTGACCTGAAATTGCCGGTTGTCACATACTCCCCATGTTAGAAAGAATTTCGTCCTGAAATTCAGTTAGGGATGTCTACAAATGCCAGGGTTTCAAACAAGTAAGGGTAGTTTAGTTTTAGTTTCATTTGGTCTTCGCGTTCCCAAGTAAATTCGAGTCCTCGTCTGGAATTCCATCGGACCTTCACTATGGGAATACGGCTTCATTTCATCTTTTTTACTTCTCGATCCAGGATCTCCATGGGTTTCTTAATAAAGTGAAGTTTTTCATCAATCTGAACCTCATCGAGTGGTATAAATAGAGTTTCATCTGACAGACACTTCTTCAGATTTGACACGTGGAAAGTATCATGAACACTACTAAGTTCTTGAGGAAGTTTGAGCTTGTAAGCTACAGGACCAATCCTGGCTAGGATTTCAAATGGTCCAATGTATCTAGGGTTTAGCTTACCTCATGTTCAGATCCTTCTGCTCGAAAAAGTACTTCAGACTCTTGTGGTCAGTGAATATGGTGCACTTCGTCCCGTAAAGATAGTGCCTCCAAATTTTTAGTGCAAAGACCACAGCTGCTAGCTCCAGATCATCAGTAGGATAATTGACCTCATGAACCTTCAATTGTCGAGATGCATATGCTATAACCTTTCCTCTCTGCATTAACACACACCCCAACCCCGAGTAGGAAGCATCAGAATAAACCACCAGATCTTCGCTTCCATCGGGTAATGACAGAACTGGAGCTTGAGTCAACCTCGCCATCAGTTCCTCGAACGCCTTCTCTTGAGCTTGACCCCATACGAACTTCACATCTTTTCGGGTCAACTTAGTCAGTGGATAAGCAATCTTAGAGAAGTCTTGGATAAATCTTCTATAGTAGCCCGTCAAACCCAAGAAACTGCGAATCTCGGATGGCGTCTTTGGTGACTTCCATTGCATAACCGCCTCCACTTTCGCCGGGTCCACCATAATCCCGTCGGGATTCACCACGTGACCCAAGAATTGAACCTCGCGCAACAAGAACGCACACTTGGAGAATTTAGCATACAACTTCTCCCTTCTCAACGTCTCCAGAACCTCCCGAATGTGACCGGCATGCTCAATCTCGCTCCTCGAATAAATCAGGATATCATCAATAAACACAATCACTGATTTATCCTGCATCGGCCGACACACACGGTTCATCAAATCCATAAAAGCAACTGTCGCGTTGGTCAACCCAAAAGACATGGCAAGAAACTCGTAGTGACCATAGCACGTGCGGAAAGCTGTTTTAGGGATATCTTGTTCCTTCACCTTCAACTGATGATAGCCAGATCGAAGATCTATCCTTGAAAACCAACTGGCACCCTAAACTGATCGAACAAATCATCTATCCTCGGTAAGGGGTATCGGTTCTTTACCGTCAACTTGTTTAGCTCGCGGTAGTCAATGCACATCCTCATACTACCGTCCTTCTTCTTTACAAACAGGGCCGGAGCACCCCAAGGAGAGATACTCGGTCTAATGAACCCCTTATCAAGCAGCTCTTGCAACTGCTCCATCAATTCCTTCATCTCCGTCGGAGCCAACCGATACGGTGCCTTGGCGACAGGTTGGGCACCCAGTATCAGATCAATCTGAAACTCGATCTCTCGGACAGGTGGCACTCCTAATAAGTCTTCTGGGAATACGTCTGGAAAGTCACACACAACCGGTACATCGGCTAGTTGTGGTGTTGGCGTATCCACATCCTTTACATAGGCCAAGTATGCGCTACATCCACGCCTCATACACTTTCCCGCCACCGCCATCGAAATTACTTTCGGAATCGTCGTGGCCCGATCACCATAAACCGTTACCGAACTTCCGTCAGGCGCTGACAACCGAATCATCTTCTTGCGACACACAATGTTCGCCTCGTAGTCCGATAGCCAATCCATCCCAAGAACCAAATCAAAACCACCTAAGGTCATCACGAACGGTCTAACAGGAAACTTATGACCCTCGAGTTCCACATCACAGTTCTCTATCATCTCAGAAATCTTGGTAGCATTACCTATGGCAGTTTCTACATTAAAGGGCGCATCAACACGTCTACTACTAACAGGCAGCTTAGCACAGAAAGCAGCAGAAATAAAACTTTTACTGGCACCCGAATCAAATAACACAGAAGCTAAAGTTTGGTTCACCAGAAACGTACCGGACACGACATCAGGGTCCGTTCTAGCTTCCTCCTGTGTCATGGTGAATGCCCTGGCGCTCGCCCTTGGTCCTTCACCTCCTGTCTTCTTCGCCCCAGAGCTCTCAGCCCTCGGCCTCTTGCAATCTTTGCTCACGTGACCCTCTTCACCACAGTTAAAGCACCGGACCGTACGACAGTCCTTTGTGTCACACCCCCGCTAAAAGCGGAAACACGGGGATGTAACGAGACCGGGATCGTCATAACACATGGTAAGCGATAGAGAGCAATATAAATAAATGATGACAAGCGTGTCATGACGACACCCGACAACAAGGGGACTTGTGTCGTGTTTAGTCAATGTTCACGACAACATAGCCATAAGCAGCATGATAATGATAACACATAATCACATAAGATTGAAATTGTAAATGTTAATTCCCACAACCCGGGAACAAGTTTCAAAGTTGATAATTGTTTACAAGCGTTAACATTGTTCAAAAGATTGTTTATCAAAGCATGTTAAGTCCCAAAAATGCATCCTAGGGTCTCCACTAAGGCAGCACACCTAGATTCCTCGACTTGCATGATCACCTGAAAAGATATGCTTAAAACGGTCAACATAATTGTTGGTGAGCTCGCAGGTTTATGTAATAAAAATGTAAGTGATGCTGTATAATGTAAGCGTGTTGGAATACCGTGAATACAGTTATATACACAAGTAAATATCACATGACATGAGCTTTGCAACCAAACCTAGCGACGTACACAAAGAAATTGTCGGCATATATTCACCCAAGGGCCCGTTCCTGGCCACTGACGGTACCAACTAGTATACCATCGAACGAGGGTGGGGGTGTCAACCCAGTAGTACTACCAATACCTAACCGTCGGTTCCCACATTAGAATTAAATAGTTGAAAAGATAGAACCACACAGCAGACCCAAGCATGTATCAAATAGTACTTGCAACACAGTATCACGTTGATTCCTTGTATGTAAAATGTATGTAAGTTGTACAGCATTAAAAATGAGTAAGCATACTTTTCCCCCAAGTTGTAAATGATTGAAATATTGTATAAGCGTAAAAAGGGGCCACGAAACTCACTTGTTAGGTGGTAAGTATGTATGATCGATGTAATCCCAAATGTTGAATGCAAATAAACAGTCAAACACCTATTGACAGTTATTGTATAGCATTAATGATATGATATGTATATAAGCGCGCAATAATGATGGGTCGGTTCGGGTCGTATCGGCTGGGTCGCGTATAACACACACAGACTGACACACGTACTAGATCTTATGTAGATCCAAGTACAAGACATTGTCGCCATTAATAATGATGTTTGAATAAAAGTCTCATTGTTATTGAAGAAGCATTGAGTAAGTGTCAATAGTTATAAGTCAATTGATCGTTGTAAAGCGTTAGTTCAATTTGTTTAAAATAGTATGTGTGCCCTTTCTCGCGTTGACTTTAATATTTGTGGCCGAACAATGGCATTATTGTGTTAATGTTACCTCAACACCACACGACATACTCACACCACGCACAAGGGATCAAACTCAACAATTTCAGTCGCATAACAAGGTCAGACGCACGACTCAACCTCCATTCGTGCGAATCAACCCTCAATCGTGCGAATCAGCTCCATTCGTACGATTGAGCCTTCATTCGTATGACTGGCTTTCAGTCGTACCACACAACACCCAATCGCACGACTCAACCTCCATTCGCACGAATCAACCTTCAATCGTGCGAATTAGCTACTTTCGTACGATTGAACCTTCATTCGTGCGATTGGACTTCAGTCGTGCGAATCACGCACATTCGCACACATTCAGTCGGTCACCTGACTCAATCGCACACAATCACTCAATCGCATGACTCAATCGTATACACTCATTCGCACGCATGACTCAATCGCATACAGACACTCAGTCACACAACTCAGTCGCACGACAAGCCTAGTCGCACAACTCAGTCGCGCGATTGACTCAGACGCATGATCCAGTCGCACGACCCACTCAGTCGCACGGCTCAATCGCATGGATGACCCAGTCGCCTGATCTGTAGAATCGTGACTGTGGTCGGGATGAGCAGCCCCTGAGCTGCTCTAAACACGGGTTTTACACCACAAAGACCTCCAGAAACACTCAACAAACATACACAAACATGAAACACAAGCAAAGAGACCTCACACGCACCCATACGACCTTGTGTGTTCGGGTTGAACCCGAACACCCGAAACCCTAGTTTTGGACAGCTGTGAAAAGGCTGGAAAGCGGACAACCAAAGACAACTACCTGCTAGAAAGGAGTAGTCTAAGCTGTAGACGGTGTCAAGACGAAGAAAACGAGACCTCTCGGGTTGGATTTGGTGCTAGAATGGTGATTTTGTGTGTGTAGAGGATGAAGATGAAGAAGATGGTGAATGTGAAGGCTTAGGGCTGGTAAGAGGGGTATTTATACCCAGCCCAAGTTTGCAAAATTACAAGGTTAGTCCCTGCACTTAACCCCCGAGTTTTCCCAAATTTGGTTCGGTTGAAAAACGACTTTATTAGATGTTTTATTATAATTGTAAAAGTACATTTAATGTTGTTATGACTTAAGAAATGGTTATGTTAAAAATATTTAATATATAAATAAAATGATGTATTTGACGTTTTCAAGAATGAAAGTTTTAAAAGTCTTTTTAAGGTTAACATAAGGTTATAACGAATACACACACAGCGATAACATTGCACACATGATATCCACATATAGAATCAAATAAGGATGAGGAATGATCGATCAAAGAGTGTTTAACGGACAATCACGTTAATTGACGGACCTTAAGGTGACGGATGTCACAGTATCCCCCAGTTGAGAGAATTTCGTCCCGAAATTCAGCTGGAGTTAGGTCCAAGAGTGTCATCCTCGAAAAGATGTGGATATTTGAGTTTCATCTGATCTTCACGTTCCCATGTAAACTCTGGCCCTCGTTTTGAATTCCACCTTACGCGTACAATAGGTATCCTACTGCGCTTCAGTTGCTTGACCTTTCGATCCATGATCTCAATGGGTTCTTCAACAAAATGAAGCTTGTCGTCAATCTTGATTTCCTCGATTGGCACGTGAAGGGATTCATCGGCCAAACATTTCTTGAGGTTTGACACGTGAAAAGTATCATGTACACCGCTAAGCTCTTGTGGCAACCTCAACCGGTAAGCCACTGGACCGATCCTTTCAGTGATCTCAAATGGTCCAACGTATCTTGGGGCTAACTTCCCTTTCTTCCCGAATCGAACGACTCCTTTCCAAGGGGAAACTTTGAGTAACACATGATCCCCAACATTGAATTCTAGAGGCTTCTGACGATTGTCGGCATAGCTCTTTTGGTGATCTCGCGCGGCTTTAAGTCGATCTTTGATTTGGAAAATCTTGTCTGTTTTTCTTGGATGATCTCTGGGCCTGTTAGCTGACTCTCACCAATTTCGGCCCAACAAACGGGAGATCTGCATTTCCTTCCATACAACGCTTCAAATGGAGCACATCCAATGCTTGTATGGTAGCTGTTGTTGTAGGAGAACTCAATCAACAGTAGATGAGCATCCCAACTACCACCAAAATCGATTACACACGCTCTCAACATGTCTTCTAGCGTCTGTATAGTTCGTTCACTTTGGCCATCTGTCTGAGGATGATAGACTGTACTCATGTCTAACCGAGTGCCCATCGCTTTCTGTAATGTCTGCCAAAAACGTGAAGTGAATCTGCTATCACGGTCGGATATGATTGACACCGGCACCCCGTGCCGTGTCACGACCTCTTTGATGTACAATCTCGCCAACTTATCCATCTTGTAGTCTTCTCGGATAGGCAAGAAATGTGCGGACTTTGTCATTCGATCTACAATGACCCATATCGAGTCATGACAGCTGCTTGTTCTAGGGAGTTTGGTAATGAAATCCATAGCTATGTTCTCCCATTTCCACTCGGGAATTTCAGGTTGCTGTAATAATCCCGATGGCTTCTGATGTTCGGCTTTGACTTTCGAACACGTCAAGCATTGGCTGACGTATAAGGCAATGTCTTTCTTCATGCCTGGCCACCAGTATAGATCCTTAAGATCATGATACATCTTGTCTGCACCAGGATGAATAGAATATCGCATCTTGTGGGCTTCATCCATGACTAAGGTTCGAACACCTCCCCATTTGGGTACCCATATGCGATCCATGAAGTACTGTATACCGTCATCCTTGCGAATCATCTGTTTATCTAACCCTCGGAATTCTTCTCCCGCAAGGTTTTCTTCTTTCAAGGCCTCACTCTGTGCAATTTGGATCTGAGCTTTCAAGTTGGTTTGAATGGTCAATCCCAACGCTCGTGCACGCAGTGGTTTCACGCGTTCTTTACGGCTTAAAGCATCAGCCACCACGTTAGCTTTCCCCGGATGATACCGGATTTCACAATCGTAGTCACTAAGAAGCTCTACCCAACGTCGTTGGCGCATGTTGAGTTCCTTCTGATCTAGAATATGTTGAAGGCTCTTATGATCGGTGAAGATGATGCATTTGGTTCCATACAGGTAATGCCTCCAAATCTTGAGTGCAAATACTACCGCGCCCAACTCGAGATCATGAGTGGTGTAGTTCTTTTCGTGCACTTTAAGTTGTCGCGAAGCGTAGGCAATCACCTTATCCTTCTGCATTAGTACACATCCCAATCCTTGATGTGACGCATCGCAGTAAACCACAAAATCATCTCCGTCTGGGAGGGACAGTATTGGCGCGTTGCACAACTTCTCTTTCAACGTTTGGAACGCTTGCTCTTGTGCATATCCCCAGTCAAACTTCTTGTCTTTCTGAGTGAGCAGGGTTAACGGTTGCGCGATCTTTGAAAAGTTCGCGATGAAGCGACGATAATAACCTGCCAATCCCAAGAATTGTCGTATCTCTGATGGTGTCTGGGGCGTATCCCACTTCTTCACCGCTTCGATCTTGCCGGGATCTACGTGAATCCCGTCCTCATTAACCACATGACCCAAAAATTTTACTTCCCGCAACCAAAACTCACACTTCGAGAACTTGGCGAAAAGTTTCTCCTCTCGTAGCAGCTCCAGAATAGCCCGGAGATGTTCTTCATGATCCTCCTTTGATCGGGAGTAGATAAGTATATCGTCTATGAACACGATCACAAACTTATCCAAATAAGGTTTGCACACCCGATTCATTAGATCCATGAATACAGCTGGTGCGTTTGTCAACCCGAACGGCATGACCAAGAACTCATAATGCCCATAACGAGTCCTGAACGCAGTCTTCGGTATGTCGTCCTCGAAAACCCTTAACTGATGATAACCAGAACGAAGATCGATTTTTGAAAAATACGAAGCTCCTTGCAGCTGATCAAATAAATCGTCGATCCTGGGGAGAGGATATCGGTTCTTCACCGTCAACTTGTTCAGTTCACGGTAATCGATGCACATACGAAACGATCCATCCTTCTTCTTAACAAATAGTACCGGCGCTCCCCACGGTGAATGACTCGGTCGAATAAAACCCTTCTCCAGTAGTTCCTGTAGCTACTAGACAACTCTTGCATCTCGGATGGCGCTAGTCAATATGGCGTTTTCGCTACCGGTGTAGCTAGGAACCAACTCAATACGGAATTCCACCTGTCGTGGAGGAGGCAAACCAGACAAGTCATCTGGAAATACTTCTGGGTAATCCCGTACCACTGGAATATCCACCAGTTTCCTTTCTTCGTCTTTCTTTTCAACCACATGAGCCAGAAAAGCGTAGCACTGCTTTCGTAAACTCTGGCGCGCTTTCATGCAGGAAATAAGCTTCAAGTTCTTACCCGGTCGTTCTCCCTGAACCTTGAGTACTTCCCCGTTTGGCATAGGGATACGTACTACTTTGTCTCGACAGACTATCTCTTTCATTTGCGACAACCAATCCATACCCACAATCACATCAAAGCTTCCTAACTCAAAGGGTATCAAATCTATATCGAAAGCATGATCCTCCAATGTCAACGTGCACTTCCTAATAATCTCATCGGCCTGAACAACTCTACCATTGGCCATTTCTACAGAGTAGCTAGTTTCTAGCCTACTGGGACTCAGATCAAGCAATTGCACAAACTCAGATGATATAAAACTATTGTCTGCTCCAGTATCAAATAATATAGATGTGAAGTGATGATTGAGTAAGTGCGTACCCGTGACAACATTCGGGTCCTGACGAGCATCATTGGCTCCAATGACGAATGCACGTCCCCGAGCTGCATTCCCCTGAGTAGTCGGGCCTTGATTCCCAGCTATGGCCATCACCTGTTGCTGGTTGTTCCCCTGTTGACCCGGTGCCCGATTCAGCCTGGGGCACATATTCCTGTAATGATCAGTGCTCCCACACTCAAAGCAAGCCCTGGCATTCCCGGCGGGGTTAACCGCGTTGACGGGTGCTACAAGATTCGGCGCAGTTCTGCAATCTCTTGCCAAATGTCCCGGGCGCCTACAGTTCGCGCACACCCGGCACTGCGTCCCTGGGGGATGATGATAATTGCACCTGTCACATTTGGGGTGCGGCCCCACATACTCTCTCCTGGCCTGAGACACGGCCACAAAATTCCTGGTCAGCTTAGACCTCTTCTCAAATTTTCCGGCACTCGACCGGCTCGACTCCCCAACATCCTTTCTCTTCTCGGCTCCTCTGCCCAAAACTCCAGTTCTAACCATTTCATCTGTCAAAGCGCCAGCTTTCAGAATTGCGCTCTGAATAGTAGGAGGAGCGGCTGCTGTAACCATCGCTCTAATTTAAGGCGCGAGTCCCCAAATGTACCTTTCAATCCTCTTTGATTCCGGTGTGACTAGATGCGGAACCAATCTTGCAAGCTCATGAAAACAATCAGTATAAGTTGCATGCCCTGCCCCCACCATGGCATGATTCCAGAACTCATGCTCTATCTTCTGCATCTCGTTGAGAGGGCAGTATTCCTCAGTGATCAAGGCTTTGAATTCGTCCCATGACATCTGCATCGCAGATTCTCTTCCTCTTGCTTGGACCTGGGTGTTCCACCAGGTTAGGGCCTTACCCTGTAGAGAACAAGTGGCATACTTGATCCTTTGACTGTCGAGGCACTCACTGATGTCGATCACTGCCTCCATCTTTTCCAGCCACCTGGTTAGGGCTATCGCCCCACCTTTCCCATCGAATTCCCTCGGCTTACAAGCCACAAACTCCTTGTATGAACATCCCCGACGAGCATTAACCACTCCAGTCTCAATACCGGCAGTACCACCATTCCCGGTCTCCTGGTTGCTCTCGTTTTCGGTCGGGTTTCCGTTTCCCGTCTCAGTTTCGATCCCACCTTGGGCTCCATCATCGTTGCCACCATCCCCGTGAGGGTGGTGTTGTTGGAGTGCGTCGCTCACTTGGGCCACAATAGTAGGAATCAGCGCGGCCAATGCTGAGCGATCAGGGCTGCCATGTCGGCGTTCCCTGTTCCTTGACTGTTACTGGCAGGAGCATCGTTTGCTCTTGTTGCTCTCCTGCCTCTGCCTCTGCCCCTGGGGCTTCACTCCCGCCACTATTGCTACGGTAATCTTCTAGGCGGCATGTTCTAATCATAAAAGAGGTAACATATAAGCTTTAGTCACCGTAAGATACACAAGTATTCCACTTATCAAGTTCCAATGTTCATGTTCCGGTCGGTCAAGATCACCATGCAGCCACTTCAAGCATATTCTTGGTATACCGGTGATGTTTATATATAGGGTTTCCCGCAGCGTTCCCACCACACCCACGATGTCCCGAGAATGATGCCCGATCCGGTTAA
>CM046045.1:65212545-65408269 GCA_025215565.1 Flaveria ramosissima | reverse complement strand
AACCTCGGTAATGTGACCGTAGAAGTAGCACGAGAGCATATGGATCTTTTAGCCGCAGTGGTTCATTCCTATGATGGACTTGTTGCTGGGAAGATTGGAAACTGCCATCTGGCAGATGAGGACTACGAGCAGGTGGATGAAATGGAGCTTGAGATGATGGATATAATGTGGGCCTTAGCTAGCGCTATCCGAAGGGCGAAGAACTCTGTTAAGAAGACAAGACAGAACTTGGTAGCTACTAAGGATACCACATTTGGCTTTGACAAGAGCAAAGTGACCTGCTTCAACTGTGGAGAGAAGGGGCACTTCAGAGAGAATGTGTCAAGCCAAAGAAGACGGGTAATGGAACCCGTTCTCGTCCTTTACTCGCCAAGACAAGCAAGCCTCCAGTTCTACTTCATCAAACAGGACCCGAGTCTCTGAATATTCCCGAGTTTCTTTCAATTAGGGAATAGCGCAGATGGATCAATCACGCGGTTCTGCACCGTCCTCCAACTCGCTGTTCAAGACATTCCAATATAAGGATTAGTCAATCAAATAATAGATAGTAAATGGGTCGTGACTGACTTCGCCGTTAGCATATCTTCACTGAAAGTCATTAGGGCTGCTTTTGCCCATGCCATGAATGAGAGTGAGTCCAGTCCAGCTTCCTCCCTTGATATGCTGTGTCCTCTACTTCGCTTCGTCTCCGCTTTTGACTCCTCTACCGCGCAAAGATTTTGATCCCCCGTTTAGTGAGTCGTGAAAGCACCTACCTATGTTTAGGACGTAAGCAAGACCACTGAAAGAGGCCGGTACCTTTCGTTAAGACCAGCAGCAAAGCTACTCATGCACCTGGAGCGAGCCACCTGGCGATTGAGGGCATCATATCTTCTGTGAAAAAATGATCCTCTCATCGATGTTCTAACCAACGAAGAACTAATAATACTTTATCAAGCCTTGACTTGCTCATGATGATGAAGGACAGGATTGGAGTTTTAGGTTTGTCTCACCAGGAGAATCTAACATTGCCAGTGTTGAGGATATTGATGATGATTCTGCGAGTGAAGGTGATCTAGCAGTTGAGATAGCAATGTCACATAGTGAAGAAACAACTGCAACTGAGGTCAGTTACAAGCCAAAGGAGGAGACTTCCACGTCAGAGACAGAAAAGTCAGAATCACCAGAACCAGAGACGTCTGATGCTGCGTTGATGGCTAACTCTTCTGAACCAACACAGGTAAGTACAACTGACCAAATGTTTGATAATCATGCTTGTTCTGATTGTGATACTTTAGGAATAGCATTGATGAAAAATTTGCTAGGTTATTAGATCACAATGATAACTTAGTAAAAGATTTACAACTGTGCACTGAGGCTAATAGAGTACTAAAACAAAATGAGCATAGTTTAAAAGAAAAGATAGACCTATTGACTAAACAGCTTAGGGAAACCGAAGTAGTTGCCTTTAAAAGCAAATGACATTAGGTACTATCTAAACTCCCTAGAGGACACTAAGAAGCAAAAGGCAGTTCTAGAAGTAGAAGTTAATTCATTAAAACAGAAACTGCACAGTTGGACTAGTTCTTCACACATAGTTCAACACTTAGTGAGAGAAAGGAATAACGGGGAGGGATTAGGCTACAAAGTGGTTCCACCTCCACCTGAGACCTTGATGAACACTAAGTCTAGACCAGTAAACAACAACCCCATCAAGGATCATGTGGTGACTACTCCTCTTGTTACTGATCCAGACACCTCATGTTCATCTACTGAATCTGGACAGAAACAAAAGGAGGCCACTTCAAAGGCAAAGGGTAAATTGCCTTGTGTTAATCTGGAAAATGAATTTGAAAAAGTTAACTTAAAGTCAGGGTCAAACAGAGTCAAATCAGAACCTAAAAGGACTTCAAACGTTAATTTTTCACATGCTTCAAGTCAAAAATCAGTTAACCAAAAAGTGGAACATGTTAAACAGGTTAAAACAGTAATTTTGTTAAACCAGAGAAAACATCAAACATACAAGAGTCAAAACCTAAAGTGATTGATGTTACTAGAGTGTCACGCACTTCTCCACAAAGAAAGTCTACTTATAAAGTTGATAGCAGGTCATGCTACAACTGTGGAGAATGTGGACACATTGCTTCCTATTGTCCTTTCTATCAGACACCTAGGAAGAAGATTGATCTTCAGGACTCTAGACCTAGGTCTTCTAAGAGGAGTTCTCTAACTCCACCTAGAAGATCTAGTGAACCTAAAGTCCAACCTGTAAGCCAGACGACTGTTTATCATAAACAGGCATTGCACAAATCTGGCTTATGGAAAGAGAAGTCATCCTGCGTGTCTGATACTGATGACAAGAAGGAACCTGAGCTACCCTCACCCTCTAAGGGTCAATGGGTAGAGTTTATGATGTGTGATGCCTCTGGGAAACCCAAGACAGTAAAGGCTTGGGTTCCTAACCTAAACTAATACATTTACTTTGTATGTGCAGGGTGTTCGATACAGCGCTGAGACTAACACGTGGATTATAGACAGCGGAGCATCCAGGCACATGACAGGAAATAGAGCCCTTTTATCAAACGTCAAACAAATAAAAGGAGGGCATGTTTCCTTTGCAGGAAACAAGGGAGGATACATCACAGCTCAGGGAGAAGTGGGAAATCAGAAAGTTAAGTTTGATAAGGTGAACTACGTTCAACAACTTCAAAATAACTTACTTTCTGTTTCCCAAATCTGTGATAAAGGATTTAAAGTCATCTTCGACAACAAGAAGTGTTACGTGCTGAAGAAAGAATACATGATCCCAGAGGACCAAGTTCTGATGACTGCTTCAAGATATAAAGACCTTTATGTCTTGGATCTGTCAACAGCTGCTACAACAACGGATCATGAGGTTCAGTGCTTTCTATCTAAAGCTACTGAGAAGGACTCAATCTCCTGGCATAGGAGAATGGGACACATTAGTCAAAGGAAGATGAATCATTTGATTCAGAAGGATTTAGTGAGAGGAGTAAATGTCAAGAACTTCCAACTTCCTGACTTTTGTGTAGCTTGCAAGAAAGGCAAACAGACAAAAAAGTCTCATAAGGAAAAGAAAGTTCATTCAATAGAACTTCCTCTTGAACTTCTTCACATGGATCTGTTTGGTCCAGTCAGTACAAGGAGCATTGCAGGCGATTTGTACTGTTTTGTGGGTCACTGATGACTACTCAAGGTTCACTTGGGTAATGTTTCTGAAATCCAAATCAGAAACATTTGAGTCATTCAAGGAATTAGTAACCACACTGGAATCTCTCTACAAGCTAAAAGTTAGACAAGTACGCTCAGACAACGGGACAGAATTCAAGAATCAATGGATGGAGGCATACTGCAAGGAAAGGGAATTGTTCATCAATTCACTTCTGCCTACACGCCTCAGATGAATGGTGTTGCTGAGAGAAAGAACAGAAGCTTGATAGAGACTGCACGGACTATGCTGCTGCTGACTCGAAACTGCCTATCCAATTCTGGAATGAGGCAGTGGCAAATGCATGTTATACACTGAATCGAGTCCTAATAGTCAAGCGCCACGGAAAGACATGTTATGAGCTACTACAAAGACGCAAACCAATTTGGAGTATCTTGAACCTTTTGGCGCGCCGTGTACACTTCTGAAGAAGACACAAGAAGGAAAATTCAGCGAGAAGGCAGATGAAGGAATTTTTCTAGGATACAACATACCGAACAAGCGAGTTTACAATAACTCAACGGGTCTTGTAGAAGTGTGGTGTAATGTCGACGTTCAGAGATATACCACACCACCTACAGGCAAAGGACCTGCATACTTCTTCGATTATGATGGATTCTTCAAGTCCTTCAACATTCCTCTCTCTCCCTCGGATGATGAGTTAGCTACTAGGATGATGTATGATATTCTGAATACACCATCTAGCACACAGGGAGAATCATCTACTCAGTCAGGGGGAGTAGTCGATGACAGTGACTCCTCCTCTGAAGATGAAACTGAAGCAGATGACCAGAACAGTCAGGAGGAACAGGTTCCAGTTCCTGAAAGTCCACAAGCATCTACGAGTGATGCACCTTCGACTTCGGAACCTCAAACTCCAACTACCCACCATGCAGAACAAATGTTCATAATCTCGGTTCTGAGGTGGCTGTTCCTACTACTACTCCAGGATCACGACTAAACGTCTATCATCCCCTTGACAATGTTATTGGGGATGTCAGATCAGGAGTACAAACCCGAAATCAGCTATACTCAGCTGATTACGCCTCGGTTATGGAGAAGGTTACATTCATGATGGTGCTTATCGATGTTTTGTCTCGCAGGTTGAGCCAAAATATGTCAGTGAGGCACTAAATGATGAGGCGTGGGTGAGTGCCATGCAAGAAGAACTTCTGCAGTTTAAGAAGTTAGGTGTATGGACTCTGGTTGATAGACCTAAAGGTGCTAAAGTCATTGGCACCAAATGGGTACTAAAATGCAAGAAGGATGACCAAGGAGTCATTATCAGGAACAAAGCTCGACTGGTGGTTCAAGGTTTTCGCCAAGTCGAGGGGATTGACTATAATGAGTGTTTGCACCCGTGGCAAGGATGGAAGCTATTCGTATCTTCCTTGCCTATGCATCGTACATGAAGATTAAAGTCTACCAATTAGATGTGAAGAGTGCATTCCTTCATGGGGAAATCAGGGAAACAGTCTATGTAAGTCAACCCGAGGGATTTGAAGATCCTTATCATCGGGATAGAGTTTACAAGCTCGACAAAGCTTTATATGGGCTTCATCAAGCTCCTCGAGCTTGGTATGAGAAACTCTCGACTCATCTTGTGAAACACGGCTTTCGCAGGGGAGTCATTGACTGTACACTGTTTATTAAAGAAAAGGATGGCGACCTACTGCTTGTACAGATATATGTTGATGACATAATCTTCGGGTCAAAGAACGAAGAGTTATGCAAAGAGTTTGAAGCAGTGATGAAGAAAGAGTTTGAGATGAGTGCTATGGGGGAGATGAAGTTCTTTCTCGGGTTACAGGTGGATCAAACACCTAATGGAATCTTTCTACATCAGACCAAGTATGTAGGAGACATTCTCAGTCGCTTTGACATGGAGAATGCTTCTGCTGCTGGGACTCCACTTGCTACGAATCATGATATAGCACCTGATGAGAATGGAGATCTAGTAGATGCCACTATGTACCGAGGAATGATTGGATCCCTCATGTATCTCACTGCCTCAAGACCTGATATTATGTATGCTACATGTCTATGTTCTAGATATCAGGCTAAACCAAAGGTCAACCATCTGATCGGGGTCAAGAGGATTTTTCGTTATCTGAAGGGTACACCCACACTTGGATTGTGGTATCCTCATGATGATGACTTTGAGCTTACCGCGTATAGTGACTCGGATTACGGGGGCTGCAAGATGAACTACAAGTCTACATCAGCGGGGTGTCAATTCTTTGGGAGAAGATTAGTTACCTGGCAGTGTAAGAAGCAGACATCGGTTGCATTGTCAACCTGTGAAGCCGAATATGTTGCTGCTGCAAGTTGCTGTTCACAAATCATCTGGATTCAACAGCAAATGCGGGATTACGGTTTAAATCTCATCTCTACTCCTATTTTTGTTGATAACTCTGCTGCAATTGCAGTAACTAAAAATCCGGTTCAACATCCTAAGACCAAACACATCGGTATTAAATACCATTTCATAAGAGATTGCTTTGAAAAGAACTTAATTGATGTGGTTAAAATTAATACTGATTTTCAACGCGCTGACCTCTATACTAAAGCCTTTGATAAACCACGTTTTCAATATTTGCTAGAGGTCAACGGCGTTAAAAAGAAAAGCAGTGAGGGAATTCCTGATGATGATAATGTGTAGTCCGATGTAGTTTAGTTAATGTTTATTTTTTTATTTTATTTGTTTTATTCTCGTCTGTTTTATTTAAACTCATGTTTATTTGCTGTTTATTAAAATCCTAAAATAATTAAACCAGAAATGATTTTAGTATTTTAGGGGGAGAAATATGTCAGCAAGTTAACATTAAAAAAAATAATAATAATAATTGAGGGAGAGGAGTAACTAGCTGAAATAAGGTAGATTGTGTCTGTGATACCAATTCAATACCTTTGGAAAATGATAGTACACAGGAACAAATCAAGAGGGACTTTAAAATTAAGTTTTAGAAAGATGCAAAAGTTCAAAGTATAAGTCTGTGTAGTCTAAGCAATATAAAAAGGAAGATGATAGAAAACGGGCAACTCCTAAGGTGACACAAAGAAAGTAGACTTAGAGGCTGCTAGACCACAAATGATATGTTGGTAGATTCAACACAATAGACAATTAGACCTGATTGGTGATCTCAAGATCAAACTAAGTTGTTCAACTGACTGTGGGCTTCCATCTTATCACTGGTTAACACAATCAAATATACTCCAATAAGGGTTAATGAGCAATTAAACGCCACAAATGTGTGCGGATGACCATAATTAGAGCAAAGCAAGAAAAAAATGAAAGACAAATGCAATAAAGCTAATGACTTATGTTGGTGGTGCATTTTGTGTAAAATAAAATAAGCTGCTCTAACAAGGAGATAGGTTATGTGCCTCTCTGCTGTGCGATGGCACTGACCTGAGGATAAGCATAACCTAGATATTCTAGAATTCATTGTTGTTTGCCGCCTCTCTGCTGTGCGATGGCACTGACCTGAGGACAGGCTTCTCTTTGAAAGCTCTAAGAATAGTCTCTTCTTGTAAAAATACCCGTAGACCGCTCAAAAGCTCCTGAGGAATGTTGATTACCATATAAGTGTGGGATCCACAAATGTTAGTTGAAATAATTAAACCTAAATAAGTCACCAGTCTGTGTCAAAAGTCTGTGTATGGATTTAAGTGGACAAACATACTGACAATCATTGTGGCTACATGCTCAAAGGTTCAATCATGTGCAAAATCTAAGAGTTTCAGTATGATTTCCTTAAGTTGCTAACGACTCTGGATGAACACCGAGAATTTGAGCATCAAAAGGTTTAATAACTAGTCCCAAATGATTTGACTTACCTGTATGATTCCAAAATTGAATTGGTCCAGATATGATCAATCTAAGTTGAAGCTATCTACTCCCGAACCAAATCCCGTAGGTATAAATCTCTGGATTTATCTCTCACAAAAAGCCAAAAATAAGTTTGTTTATGTAATTAGTTTAAGGTTTTTTTAAATTAGTTAGTTGTTTTTAATTTTAATTTTAGTCTTGTGTCGGGCTACATTAGGAAAATCAGAAGGGAATCAACTCACTAAAAGGGTCATGTCTGAGATGACCATATATGCTTTGAAAGTTTAAAATAGTCACGTTTGAGGTGACAAAGTGTTTTTAAAAGGGTCACGTCTGAGGTGACTAAAATGTTTAAAAGGATCACGTCTGAGGTGATCAAAATGTTGTTTCAAGATAAAAGGATCATGTCTGAGATGATCAAGGCTCATAACGTTAATTTCAATTAATTTAAAAGGGTTTAAAAGTAAATTGGTAAAAATGGCAAAAAATTAACTAAGTGTGACCCATTCGCACAATTGGACCATGAGAATGGACCAACCATGCGAATGGCTTCCACTCGCACGAATGGCTCACCAGAATAGCCCATTCGACCGATTGGAAGAGGGCGAATGAGTCAGTCGACCGATTGAAACTCATTCGGTCAACTGAACATGCGAATGAAAGGCACGACTGAGCTAGTCGACCGACTGAATCTCAGTCGGTCAGTTGCATGCGACTGGTTGGGCCAATCGTACGATTGAGCCTGAGTCGCCCGAATGAACTGGGCGACTGAGGCCAGTCGGCCGACTGAGCCCAGCTTCAGTATTTAAAGGGCTCTGTCGATCGCATTTCATTCATCACTCCCAAATCGCCCCTAAATCGCACTCCCTACCGTTACGCTGCCAAAATTCTATTAGCCCTAGTTTTATCATTGATTGTGATTCACTGACGTTCGCCATTCATTATACAGGTAGATTGAAGTCTTGTTTCATTGAAATCAGAAGGATGGAACCCTAAGTTTGATTATTCGACTGTGAAACTTGAACCGAGACAAGAAAGCCCTAATAACCTATTAAAACTAAGCAAAACGTTAAAATTAAGTCAAATAGGTTATTAGTAACGAGAATGCGAGTCTACTGAACCGGTTAATTGGGTTAAAAGACTTAGTTGTTGAAGTTTCGAACGATTGGCGACTGAACAACTGAGACAGGCGACTGGTCGTCCGGATGAACTTCAATCGCACGATTGAATCTTGCGATTGGGTCATTCGGCCGAATGAACCATACGATTGAGCTCAGTCGGCTGACTGAACCATTCGCAGACTCAGTCAGCAGACTGAACCCAATCGCATGTCACAGTGACCAGAATGAGTCCAGTCGCATGAAAGAACAGACGACTGACTTCAGTCGCATGATTCATTCGCACGAATGAATCAGAATGTTTTTCAACTTTACACTTAAACAGAATTTTTCATGTCTTATGTACTAATTGTTCTGTGTCTGGTGTGTTTCAGGAAAATGGCAGAAAGGTGGTCCATAAATCCAAAGCACAACATCTGTGCTCATTTGGATCACACGACCAGGAACGGGGCCGAGTTTACTGACATTATAGCCTTTCTGAGACGGTCCCGGATTCATAAGGCTATCTCCACGCCTTGCACGCCATATAGATCACTCCATCAGGCTTTCTAGGAGAATGCCTCGGTGGACCGCTCCCGTGAGCCGTACTGCATTAGGAGCTCCATATTAGGACATGATATTGAGATCTCTGCTGCCGACATTCAGAGGGTCCTAGAGTTTGGGGACGACACTGATCATCCTACTAGACTACATCCGTTGACAGTGAGAGGATGCTTCTTGAGGATAAAGTACGCTGGGGACATCAACTCAGGTGTGCTCAACAAGAGCAACCTGAGCCCCCAGTATAAGTACTTAGCACACGTGATCCTCAAGTGTGTGGCATCGAGGAGGGGTGGGTTTGACGACCTCTCAGACTAGATTCAAAATGCCTACGTGGCACTGGTTCTGAAACCACCCCTTCAGCTTTTCCAGATGATATTCTCCTACTTGGTGGAGAACTTGGAGGCCAAGGGTAAAGAGGGGTTCTGTATGTATCCCAGATTCTTACAGCTCGTCTTCAACGAGAAGCTGCCACAGTTGCCCAAAGAGAATCATGACGTAGTGGCCTTGGAGATTATGGATGATACTACTCTGGGCAGGATGAGAGTTTACAGGGGGAAGCAGGTAAAGCCCCAAGTGAAGAGACTGATTGGCCACCTGGCCAACGAGCAGTATGTGGCGCCTGGCAGACGCAAATGGCGTCATGATGACAACGACTCCGATGATGAGAGATTGCCTCTACCAGATATGGATTCTGATGATGATGATAGCGGCGACGCCGGGGATGATATGATATGCCTGCCTCATCTAGAGGCACTGATTCTGATGTTATTCCCCCGGGGTCTGCCACTGCCGGAGAGGTTGCTGAGATGGCCGGTTTCCATCAGGAGTTCGTAGTTGGTGATCAAGAGGAGGAGGAGTCGGATGAGGAGCCCCACACTAGGACTGTGGGAAGCAAAGTTGTTCCCACAGAACACGGGATTAGGGTGGTTGGTGTACACCCTCGGGACTCCTCAGAGAGAGAGACTGACCCGAGCTATGCTCCGGGTTCAGTGGGCAGAGCTGCAGGGGGAGCATCCACTTCCACCGGGACTAGGAGGAAGAGGATGGCTCAACCCCACGGACTGAAGAAGAAGAAGCGTCGCCTGACCTTCGTTACAACTGCTGCCACCACTTCCACCACCACAGCCGCCACTACCACCAGCACTGACATACCACCCATCACCACAGCCACCACATCCACTACAGCTACCACAGCCACCACCTTACCTACCACCACTGTATCCTTCCCATCCACCACCATACCATTCACACCTACATCACCAACACCTGCTTACCGACCCATATTCACCACCGCTACTACCACCACCACCTCACATCATGCTGGACCTTCAGCCCAGCCATCACATGTATATGGATCTACTCTACCTCACATCGGGGTAGAGGAGCAGCTGTCAGCGCTTAACCGTATGGTGATGCGCCTGCTAGCTGCAGATGAGGAGAAGGCGGCGCAGATTCGCCAGCTGACCGACCTGACTGCTGCCCAGTCTCAGCAGATGGCAGAGCAGGCTCGGGTGATAGACCAGCAGAACCAGCTAATCGATGCTCAGAGAGTCGAGATGTCCCAACTCCAGGACCAGCAGGCCCAGTCAGTCAAACGTATAGAGGAGTTGGAGACGACCAACAAGACGATTATGCTGAGGTTAAAGGGGTCAAAGGATGAGCCCTTGAAGATAAAGGAGGGTGATGGGGATGACGGAGATGGTGATGATGAAGATAATGATGATGATGAGGAAGATGATGAGGATGAGGAAGAGACTGAGGAAGAAAGGACAGAAGGTAGAGATGATGATGACGAAGCAGAAGGAGGGGATGCGGCTGCATCGGCCTCTGCTTCTGGTCAAGAACGAAGATCTAAGCATCGACAGGACCGGTCATCTACCACTTCTGCTCCTCCGAGCGACACGCCCATGATTCAAGACAAAAGTACAGATTAGATGTCTTATGTATTTATTTATTTTGTATTTGAATCATGTAATGAAAAACAAGTGTGTTGAATGTTTATATATTAAGTTAATATAATTCTGTTTGATTACTTACTAATGGTTTATGTGTTGAATGTTTAAATCAAACAGATCCAAACTTTCAGAGGGATGAGTTTGACTTTGCTCCCCTTCAACAGGTCAAGACTCAACTAACCATGATTCTTGATCTGCAAGGGATTGTAAGAAGGTCTGTGAGTTATACTCCTGAAGAAGGGGAAATAATTCATGACCTATCTGACGAGCAACTGGCAGAGATGTTCAGACTCAATGCTGATGAAATTGTCAAGGATGCTCCAACAGTTGATTCAACCAGTGATGAGGAACTAAATGACGTTGATGAAGTTGAGGTTGAAGATATTACTGCAGAAGAGTACCCTCAGTACGCTGACAACGAGGGTAATGTGGTCCCCAATCTGGGTGAGTCCCTAGTCAGTGATACGTTTGAGGTACTAGACAAGATGGAGCATGAAACCGAAAAGACTGAAGGAACAGCCCAAGCCTCTAATGATGACGTAGACATTCGAAAGGCTGAGTGGGCTGCCTGTTTTGAAGAAGTGAGAGCTCAGCGTGCTGCACCAAAGAAAGATGCCTACACCAAGCTCTACAGAGTCAAGAAACACCATAAGGTGTCAGGCAAGATTATTGCATGGGCTTATTTTGATGACCTTAACGCGTATGCGGTTAAGAGGGAACAGGGCATAGAGTACTTCAGGTTTCCACATGATCTGAAGACTCTACCTGGTTTGAGCTCAACCAGCTGGCTAAGCTAAAGCTGCTGTATGCTGACCCAAGAAAGATGTCAGGCTGGTTCGAGGCTGCCCTGAAGAAGGAGTACCACACCAGATGGGTTAACTTCAGACCACAACATCCTACGAGGTACATAAGAAGGTCTGAGGTTGATGCCGTTACTGGCAAGCCCAAGATTGTGTTGAAGTGGAGTCCTCCGCGCACTATGTCGAGAATCCCTCTCAGGGAAATGCCACAGGACTTCACTCCACACTTCAAATGGTGGTACTATGATTGGAGAACTGCTGAAGCTGTCATAGTTCTGAATAAAGAGGGCCAAATGGATACTATCAGGGTATTCGACCCAATGTGGCTAACCAACTTGTCTGCTAATGATGTCTATACATTATACAAGTGGTCACTGTTCTATGACACACAAGACATTGTACAAGCCCTCCAGTTCCAAAACGTTATACGACTTTGCTTTGCGTTCGAGATTCACGCAGGAGTCACTAAGGAGGAGAAGTACAAGAAGTATAAGGAGGTAATGCAGAAGACAAGAGATTAGATAGATCTAGGTCCAAGGGGGAGTTTGTTGATGCATGTATGTCCCTAGATCATGATTTGTAATGTAAAAACTTGTCTGTCTGATTATGATGTAATCTGTATTGACTAATGAAATGACATGAATTGGTTGTTACTTGTAATGTTTAATATTTCATTAATGAGTCGTGATTGAATTGATTGGGTTTATGATTGTTTGAATGATTGCACATTATGTTATATTAATTAAAACATTCAAACTTAACTTAATGAAGTTCTCATGCGAATGGCCCATGCGAATGGACCACACGCATGAATAACTTCATACGATTGACTCAATCGCACGACTGAACCAGGAGACTGAATCAGTCGTATGATTGACACATAAGATTGACTCAATCCCACGACTGAACACTCAGTCGTGCGGATGAATCAACCGAATGGTTCAATCGCACGACTGAACCATACTTATGGTCCAGTCGCACGATTGAACAATACTAACCTATAAATAGACCCAATTCGTGGAAAACGCAAGCATTCATCCCATTACGATTCCAGACGTACCCTAGCCGTCCAGAGACCTCCCAAATTGTTCTCCAAGTTCACAGAACACTTTAGATCGATTCCTAATCGATTTCTAACGTTGGATTCAATTCTTGATTGATTCTTCGTGTGTTCTCACTGATTGGATCGCCAATCAAATAGGATTCCGCACTATTTGAGTTGGTTTAACACGCTAATCACTAGGTATTTCGTTCAAATACCAGGTCCTAACATTTCCCCACATTCATCCCTTAAAACCACTTAGAAAATCCTAATTCCAAAATGGGCGCTTGGGACCTTTCAGGCGCATGAGCCTGAAAATTCTAAGTATAAATCAGTCTGGGCGCATGGACACTATTTGGGCGCTTCTGCCCTGTTTAGACGCATCAACACTTAGCCATTCTTAACACGTTGGGCGCATGACCCTATTTAGGCACATGGGCCAACTCTGGGCGCATGGCCAACAATTTAGGAGCATGGGCCACTTCTGCTGGGCGCATGGCCAATAGTGTGGGCGCATGGACCACCATTTAGGCGCATGGGCCACCTCTGGGCGCATGCGCCACCTCTTGGACGCATGGGCCACCTCTTGGACGCATGACCAACATGCTGGGCGCATGGACCACTGTTCATGTTCGTCTGAACATTCTAAAATATCCTCTATGCTATCAAATTCACCCGATTATCATCCTAATCATACCCAAGCATAGATCTAATATACTAAGGCCATATAG
Source organism: Flaveria ramosissima (assembly GCA_025215565.1). Taxonomy (NCBI): domain Eukaryota; kingdom Viridiplantae; phylum Streptophyta; class Magnoliopsida; order Asterales; family Asteraceae; genus Flaveria; species Flaveria ramosissima. The sequence goes on along the minus strand of CM046045.1, from coordinate 65,395,040 downwards.
ACATGCTAAACCTCATCATGAACCATAATTTACACTAAAACATAAATACATACATACATCATTTCGAACATAAGGCTGTATACCCACGGTTACTTTCAAAAGGTTTACTTAGTATGCATAATAGCCCCAAACGAGTTGAAAATCAGTAAAAGAGGGGTTCTAGAAACTCACCTTGAGCAGCTTTTGAGCAACACTCTTCCCGTTCAAGACCCACCTTCGATTCAGCTCTTAAATCCCGAAAACAAACACTAAACACCAAGAACTTCGGTCAAGAACTCGAAACCCAGCTGAAACCAAGCTCATATAAGAGAAGACTTACCCTTGAAGCTGCTTCTTCCACTTTCTCTCTCTAGAACCGGGGCTTCTCTCTCTTCTTTCTTCTTTTCAGCCGATTGAAGAAGATGAAGAAGAAATGGGCAACCATGCCCCTTTAAACCTTAAAGTAATAAGGTTTTGTACTTTGTACACTTTTGTCCCCTCCACTTGTGCTCATTATATATTCTTTTTAATTACTTTTCTTTTCCTTTCGTTTAAATAGAAATTCAGGGTGTTACAAGTCTACTCCCCCTTAAAGAGGTTTCGTCCCCGAAACCTGTCGCTTCTCAAACAGTTACGGGTAACACTGTCTCACCTCTTCTTTGATCTTGCACTTAAACTTAGATCCCTTCAGGTTTCACTGCACCCGCACAAGTAAAACCATCATCCTCCTTAGCCTATTCTCTTCTTCTTATTAGTAATGGCCACCAGTTGCTTCTCGTGGTTGAAAGTTTTGTCCATCTCAGTGTTCTCTAGTAGCATGATCATATCCTCATCGGTTGAGCTCTTTCTTAGACGAGATGCATGGAACATCAGATGAGTTCCACTTAACTCATCGGGTAGCTCCAGTCGATGTGTCACTTCTCCTACCTGAGCAACAACTAGGAATGACCCTCTACACTTTAGTATTAGCTTTACAAGACTCAACCCAAATCAGATCCACTTTTCGAAACCTCGGTCGAAGCCTTCCTCATGCTTTATTGCCGTAGGTCGTCACCGAACTCTGGTCGTGCACAGTTGAGCAATCCATCTTCTTGCAACACTTAGGGTTTGATTCATAGACTACTGATCAACTCACCCGGAGATGCATGTCTACCTACCTATGTCTGTCTTGAACAGCCTAGCAGGAACAAGCGCTCTCTCTCAAATTCTATCGCGCAATCCTCTAGGGTATTAGGTAACCTGGTAGACCTACTACTAGCAATTCTTACATCGAGTGGCTCATCGATCTTCCTACTCCTAACGTGCAACATCACAGAAGATAGCAGCAACAAATTACTACTAGCGCCACAATTGAAGTATAGATGCATAAATCTAAATTTGTAAGAACGTACCTGACGTTACCTCGGAGTCTGACCTAGCCTCGTCCCGGTCATAGCAAAGGCTCTAGCCTTCACCCTCTGTTCTCCTCCCTCGCATCGGAGCTTCCTGCCCTCGACTTCTTGCAGTCTCTGCTTATGTGTCTTGTCTTGCCACAGTAGTAGCATTTAGCCATCTGACAGTCCCTCGCTATGTGGCCCTCCTGTAAGGATTCCTGAAGTCTGATGCAACCCAAAACATCCTAAGTGTCTCAGCAACATGCACTAAGTACTGAAGTGAAGAATGCTTTGGAAGTTTTACACAATGCATTAGAAAATACTCTAAGTGTAATATCTTCCGAAGCCAAGACCAATATCTTCCGAAGCCAAACATGAAGTCTTCCGAAGCCTTAGAGACAAAGTCTTCCGAAGCTTCAACCTATGAAGACAGATTTCTTCCGAAGACTTTTAGTACACATGCTTTATCTGATGTACTTTTCATAAAGCACCTTTTCCGCTGCATCTCTGTAAAGTCACCAACTTACATGAGTTGGTGAAAAGGTCCATGCTTTTGGTAACTGTACATTGAGGTCTTGAGTCTGTAACTTTCCACTTTATGTACTTTATCCTTTTTGTAATGTATAAGGATGTGAGCTATGGCATGTCATAGTCACAAGGTCAAAAGGCAGATATGCCTTTTGATCTTACAATTGATTTTGTTAGTGTCTAGTCAATTGTATCCAGCTGGCTTTCAAAGTATAGCAGGCTGTAGGTTGTAGTATAAGTATTTCAAGTTCTTGTATCTTTCTTTATGCTTTGTAACACTGTAAAAGAACTTGAGAAAGCAATATACTGCCTCCTTGAAACCCATACTCTCTTCTTCTGTCTCTTGCTTTACTTGTTCTTTGTATCACTTTGGTTAACCCAGTTTACTGTTTGATTAAAGTTTAGTTAATCTCCTCATTGTGTTGTTGTGCTGTAATTGTGTTTAAGCCCTTAAACGGTCCTGCAATTGGTATCAGAGCTTTCCAGGCTCTTGATATAAGATCTAACCATCTTAAGATCCCTCACACACACAAAAACTAAACTCTTCAAATGGCTTCTATCTCAAAGACTGATATGGAGACTGGAACCATGAACAAATCCCCACTGATCACTCTTGATGATTTTGACACCAGGTGCATGAGGATGGAAGGATTCATCAGGTCTCTTGATTCAAGAATGTGGGAATCTGTTGAGAATGGACCTTTCATACCCAGCACCCCCTCTGCTACTGGTGCTGGTATGATTCCTAAAGATGTGGCCAACTACTCAGATGAAGATAGAAAAAGAGTAGAGATTGACAGGAAGGCCATGACTGCTCTTCAGACTGCTCTCCCAAACTCTGTATACAGAGGTTTTAAGAAGTGCAAGACAGCCAAACAGCTGTGGGATGCACTGAAGCTGATGTATGAAGGCTCCTCTGAAGCCAAGGAGAACAAGATAGATCTTCTGAAGCAGCAGTTTGAAAATTTCACCTTCAAAGCAGGTGAAACCATGACCCAACAATACTTCAGGTATGTTGAGATTGTGGATACCCTAGTGGATGGAGGAGTTCCTCTTGAGAACAGGGACATTGTAAGGAAGTTCATGTCCTCACTTCCTAGGCAATGGACACACTATTGTGTGGTGATCAAGAGGACTGAGAACCTTAAAACTCTTACTCTGACAGAGTTGTATGGGATTCTCAGTGGATACCAGATGGAGATGAACATGCAAGGTTCATCTGGCAACTCCAACAATCAAATGGGTTCAGCCCTTCATGTGGTTGAAAGGGACAGCATAGAACCCCAACATCATCTCATATGCTACCCTGACAACTCACAAAAGGGTCCTTTCATCATCTTCCCGGAGACACCAAGGGAGAACTTTACTCAAGGAAGCCCATTCCAAGAGACAAGTTATTCTCAAGCCTTTGTGTCTACTGATGAAAGTTGTGGGAATTATCTCTTCACTCTTGAAGACCTGGACTGTATCCATCCAGATGACCTGGAATACATGGAGATAGTTCAGCAGATGGCTCTCCTCACTCACAGAGCCAAAAAGTTCTATAAGAGGACAGGAAGAAGATTTCCAAGCAATGCTACCAGTGGTAAGTTTGGGCTGGATAAAAGCAAAGTTAAGTGTTACAACTGTAACCTTATGGGTCACTTTGCTAGGGAGTGTAAGGCACCTAAAGCAATGGGGGCCAAACACAACCCAGACCAAACTACACTGACAAAGCCCCTCAGGCTGAGAAGACAAAGCAACATGCTGCTGTTGCTGTTGAAGAGGGAGGCTTTGATTGGAGCTTTCAGGTGGAAGATGCTTCTCCAAACCAAGCACTGATGGCTGACCATGATGAAGCCAAGGTATTGGAACATCTCTGCTCTCCTGAATGCATTGCTAAAGTAAATAGATACAGGTCCTACAACTTAGAGATGAGATCTGATCTTGAGTCATTAAACATATTAAAATCTGATTTTAGAAAGTCTGAAAATGATTACAAGTTAAAGATAGAGGATTTGGAGAAAACCATTTCAGTACTAAAACATGAACATACAGATTTTAGAACTCAGATCCAAGATCTCATCACTAAGTTGACTGAGTGCCAGGCTGAGCTTGTGATCAGCAAAGCCAAGGCAGAGAAGAGTGTTCTTGAAGAAGAGACCTTCAAGAACATGATATCCTCATCCCTGCACAACAAAGTTTGTTATCAAAATAGACAGGGACTGGGATCAAATGAGATAGCTCCTCCACACACAATCTTGTCTGTAAGATCTCCTATGTGTGGAACTTGTGAAGATGAGCTTCCTCTCATAGATCCTGTAAGTGAAGATGATGAAGAAGTGATAGTGAAGAATTCCTCTGAGAAGAGTGAAGAAGAGGATTCTTCCAAGGGCCACTATCCTTCTGAGGAGAAGAAATCAACTGTGATGACCAAGTCCAAGAGAAAGAACTTGATCAGGAAGAGCAAAAGGAAAGCAAAGAAGGCTCAAGAAATCAAGGCTACTTTTGATGCTAAGCAGAAACAAGTGTTTATCTCTGCAGGTTTCAAAGTAGTAAGGACTGAAGACATCAACCAAGACTCCTCAGCTAAGAGTCATGGTTCTTGTTCAAATCATCTCAGTGCAAAGAAGAAGACTGAGGTGCTGTGTACCACTGCTGCACAGCCTGGACCATCAAACTTCAAGAACAGTTCACAGCCCAAAAGAACTGTCTCAGCATCTACCAAGATGAAGGTGAAGAAGGGATGCGACCAAAGCCAGTCTTGCTCTCAAAAGGAGACTTGTTTGAAGAAGAAAATGTTGTGTGTCATGTGTGAAAGTACTTCTCACATTGCTAAGGATTGCCCATACAATCCTAAAAGTACTGTCCACATGACCAATACAAAGACTTCAAAGAGTCTCAAGAAGTCTCAAGCTTCGGAAGGAAAGTCTGTTTCCTTCGGAAGCTCCAAATCAAAGAAGAAGGAAAATGGAAAATTACCTTCGGAAGCAAAGTTGGTCTCGGAAGAACTATGTTGTCTGACTCTAAACTGCCTATCACCTTCTGGGCAGAGGTAGTTAATACTGCTTGCTATGTGCAAAACAGAGTTTTAGTAGTTAAGACACATGGTAAGACTCCTTATGAACTTTGGCACAAGAGGAAACCTTTCATTGGTTTTCTCAGGTCATTTGGATGTCCCTGCACCATCTTGAATACCAAAGATCAAATTGCCAAGTTTGCTGAGAAATCAGATGATGGACATTTCATTGGATACTCTTCCCAAGCTAAAGCTTATAGAGTATACAATCTCAGAACTAGAATTGTTGAGGAGTCAGCCAATGTGACTTTCAATGAGCATACACCCTGTGTAGCTGGTTCTGGTCCGGATTGGCTGTTTGATCTTGATTTAGTTACCAACTGTTTTAACAAATCTTGTGAGCATGTTTCAGGATCTGCAGAAAATCAAAATACAGGTGATCCTGATCCAAGATTTGAACTAGGAAGACCCTCAACTCATACATCTTCAGCTCCAGTTGGAACTACTTCAGCAAATGTGGTTTCTATCAGCACAACAATGACAAATTCAGCTGATACATCTGGTATGCCTTCAAATTCCAGCTCAGAGGCCTCTCAACCAGATAAAGACACCTCACTTGTAGAAGACAACAATGGTGATGGTGATAGTGATCAGGAATTTCTTGATGCTAATAACCATACCATAGATGACAACATCAATGATGTCACACACTCATTGGATCAAGTTAATCTTGATAAGTGTGATAATGTGGAGGGTGAATCTTCCAGACCAGATCTAAATTTCTCAAATTTGGATCTTTCTCAGCAACTTGCTGTGATCCCTCAGCTAAGGATCCACAAGTCTCACCCCACCACAAACATCATTGGAGATGTTGTCACAGGGGTAAGAACAAGAGGACAAACCCATGAAGCAAATGTTTGTCTTCACTCTTGTTTCTTATCTCAGATAGAGCCCAAGAAAGTTGATGAAGCTCTAAAGGATGGAAGTTGGGTTGAAGCTATGCAACAAGTGCTGCTTCAATTCAAAAGGCAGAAAGTTTGGAACCTTTGTCCTCTTCCTCATGGGAAGACTACCATTGGAACCAAATGGGTTTTTAGGAATAAAAAGGATGATAGAGGAATCATCATCAAGAACAAGGCAAGACTAGTTGTTCAAGGATACACACAAGAAGAAGGGATTGACTACACTGATGTCTTTGCTCCTGTAGCAAGACTAGAAGCTGTTAGGATATTCCTGGCATTTGCTGCATCCAAGAACTTCAAGGTCTACCAACTTGATGTAAAGTGTGCTTTCTTATATGGAGTGATTGATGAGGAGGTTTATGTCAAACAGCCACCTGGTTTTGTAGACCCTGATCATCCTGATTATGTCTGCAAGCTTGACAAAGCTCTTTATGGGCTGCATCAGGCACCCAGGAAGTGGTATGAGACACTATCTGAGTATCTTTGTAAACATGGATACAGGAGAGGTACTATAGATGGAACTCTCTTCATCAAAGGACAGGGAAATGACTTATTGCTAGTTCAAGTATATGTAGATGACATCATCTTTGGTTCAACTAATCCAAAGCTCTGCAAAGACTTTGAGAAGCTGATGAAAGACAGATTTGAGATGAGTTCAATGGGAGAACTCAACTTCTTTCTGGGAATTCAAGTGAAGCAGGTTGAAGATGGCATCTTCATAAGTCAGTCAAAGTATGTTCAAGACATACTCAAGAGGTTCAACATGACTGATTGTAAGATTGCTAAGACGCCCATAGCCAGAAACCACTCCCTTGGTCCAGATCTTGAGGGGGAGTGTGTAGATGAACACTTATACAGGGCTATGATTGGGTCTCTTATGTATCTTACAGCTAGCAGGCCTGATATCATGTTTGCTACATGTATTTGTGCAAGATATCAAGCCTAAGATGTCTCACTTAATCACTGTGAAAAGGATTTTAAGATACCTCAAAGGTGCTTCAACACTTGGTCTATGGTATCCAAAGAATCCTAATTTCAATCTGTATGCCTATACAGATAGTGATTATGGTGGTTGCAATATGACTGCAAAGTCTACATCTGGGGGATGTCTATTCCTTGGTGGAAGGGTTGTCTCATGGCAATGCAAGAAACAATCCTGTGTGTCTGCATCACTGCTGAGGCTGAATACATTGCTGCTGCAAGCTGCTGTGCTCAAGTGCTTTGGATTCAAAATCAGATGCTGGACTATGGATTTAACTTCAAAGAGACTCCTATCCACATAGACAACAATAGTGCTATCTCTATCACTGAGAACCCTGTGCAGCACTCAAGGACCAAACACATCAACATCAGGTATCATTTAATAAGAGATAACTATGAAAAGGGATTAATTAAACTAGTCAAAGTTACAGATGAACAATATGCTGATCTGTTCACAAAAGCTTTTGATGAACAGAGATTTAAGTATCTGATATCAGCTATTGGGATGATTAACTTTGAGTAGACTTTTTCTTAAAACTAATTTTAATTATTTCTTCTTAAAATATGTGTGTCCTAAGTTGTCTAGTTCATCACTTTCATAAGCTCATGTTTTCTTTGGATGTTAAATTCTTTTTGAAGACTTTCTTTAGATTCTTGAAAATTTTTGATACTTCGGAAGATAAAATTTTATCTTCGGAAGAAAAACATGTCTTCAAAATAAATAACTGTCTAAGAGATTTTACCTTCGGAAGAAGTTAAATTCATCTTCCGAAGCTTAAAATTCTTATCTCAGACACTTATTTACTTTTAAGAACCTTTTCCTTCCGAAGCAAAATTAACCTTCGGAAGCTTTGTTTATTTCTATACAAAGCATCCAAGGGTTTATTTCTCTTCCGTAGCATAAATCTTCAAGACTCTCAGGAAAATCTTCCGAAGCCATTTTAGCTTCGGAAGCTTTTTCAATCAAAACTTCCGAAAACAAATTACCTTCGGAAGCTTTTCGAATTCCAAGAAAACTACTTTTTGAGCAAAAGTAAACTACCTTTTCAGAGGTGGGACCGACTTCCGGATTTCAAAGTTTATCCTCTTTCATTAACTTTGGTTCAAATCCCTTTTCACATAAATACCCAACGGTTCCCCCTCTTTCCCACTATCTTCCTCAATTCTACTATTCCTCTAACCTAATTCTCTAAACCGCCTTTGCTTTCTACCTTTCTTCACCCTTAAGCTTCTGAAATGGCCAACCTTAACCGCAGAAACAACCCAGATTTCTCCATGCAACTTCACAGGCAACATAATCAAGTTGCTCTGTTAAGCTCTGAGAAAGATGCAAGTTTCTCAGAGATTTGCCAATTCTTGACTCTGTCAAACTATTTCACCTCCCTGACCATTGATCCTACTCTATATGAGGATCACTTACTTGAATTCTGGAAGACCTGCTAAGAGGTCATCATGGATGGGGAGAAGGCACTGTCTGCCACAGTGCAAGGGAGGACAATCTTCATCACTCCGGCCATCATTAACCAACATTTGCAGCTGGATGATGAAGAAGGTGAGGTGTCCTTCCCAAAAGAAGCTGTTAATCATTCTTTTGAGCAGATGGGCTATGAGGGAGATTTCTCTGTAAAGACCTTCAGGAAAGGGAAGGTCTCATCCCAATGGAAATTCCTGCTCCATGTGGTTATCCACAGCTTATCAAACAAGCATGGTGGATGGGACCAGATTCCTGAGGATCTCTCCTTTATAGTTCATGGAATGGTTCAGGGGGTCAAGTTCAGGTATTTACAATTTGTTTATACTAATTTACTTGCAAACTTAGACTCCTTAGAGTATTACATGTTTCCTAGATATGTTCAACACATTCTCAACTGTGAACTGGGCTCACAGTTGAGGGAAACAAGTAATATTCTTAAATTGGGACAGATGAAGCCCGGCATCTTTAAAATAATGAAGAAGCCAACTGTAGGCTTCTCAGGGGTAGAAACAGCCCTAGTCCCAAAAATGTTAGAGCTCATTGCTCAAGGTGACAACCTACAACACAAGCTAGTGTTGAACCCACACCTCTTTTATCCTTACCCCTAAAAAGACCAGAAATCACCCTCACCTACCAAAGAAAATCCAAACGAACCCCTGCTCAGGCTATTGAGTCTGTGCAGGCCCCCATATACTCAACCTTACAGGAAGAAGTGGACACTAGAGCTCCCACTTCTCCTGAGGAGCAAACCACTCCCATTACTTCACCAATCAGGGCCGAGGTTCCTCAAGCTCACCCTGATGAGCTCACTAGCCCAACAGCCTTAAGCCTTCACTCTGAGTCTAAACACTCAAGTGAACAACCTTCAAGGGACAGCTACCATCCCCAGCCTTTGGATCTCAACCAACCAATTCCCAACCTATCCTTTTATACTGATGAAGACTTAGGATTCAGTGAGTACCATGAGTCTCTCTTCTCCTCCCCTACTCAAACAGAGATGAGTACCTCTGACTCTCCTCAGTCTATCCCACATCAGTCACCTACTACTGAGGTGGACACTTCTGAACCTGTTCAGGATGTCCATATGGAAGAGGCTCTCACTTTTGAAAGTGATTACATCATTAAGACCTCAACCATGGCAACTCAGCCCACTGGCATCTCAACTGAGGCTGCCAGTGAGCAGAGGAAAACCAACAGCCAAGAAACACAAGCTGGTGGTGAGAGAGAGGAATTTGGTCCAATCATCTCATCCCCCAATGATTCTTCTGATGAAGATGAGGGGAATTTGAGACTAAAGGTGCAGAAATTGTCAAAAACATGCACCTATTTAGTCTCTAAGGTTAGTCACTTGGAATCTCAGGTGACTACCTTGCAAAACATGGTCAATGATCAGCAACTTTAGATTTCATATCTGCAGGAAAAACTAGCTGGGAGACCTTTAAGGAGAGCTCAACCAGGAACACAAGAACCTGTGGAAGTGATTGACTTATCCTCTAGCTCACCTATGCAAGTGGGTGATGCTACCAAAAAGGGGGAGAAAGTTATTACAACCACAGAACCTGGGAGTTCTTTAAGGAGAATGGACATAGAGGACTCACCATCCTCACTTGCTGTTGTGCATTCTCAGCAACTTCCTCAAGTTCACATTAATGTGGACTCTATAGACTCACTCATCAGGAGTCTCTTTGAGGAAGGTATACCAAGGGCTGTCTCATCTCCACCACAAGGAACTGGCAACTACATTATAAGGTGGAGGTATGATGATGACAGAAGAGCCCTTATACTTCACAGAGTTCAAGGCCAACAAGAAGTTTTTCAATTCCAAAGCCTGAGCTTCTATGAAAGACTGGATTTAGTCAACTTGCCACTTGTCAATCCAAGCAATTCAAGACAAGCTGACAGGCTGGCTCAAAGAATCCAGGACAGGATCCTTGCAGAGTTCACTCTAAGAAGGAAACTTAGGCAATCAGGCAATGTCATCGGTCAACTGGATGTTGAGGTGGACCCTAAGATTAGTTTCATAGGGGAAACCTTGACTGAAGGCCCAGTGGCAGAACCTGAGACCCCTGTCTCATCATCAACAATTGCTGCAGAGGTCCAAACTCCATCTGAGACACCTGCTGGTGAAGGTGTTTCTCAGCCTCTCTCTGGCCAGAGCATGGAAGCTACTCCAAGCAATGAAGGCCAAGCCTCAATCCACCCTGAGTCACAAAGGTCTGTTGGTGACAAAGGGAAAAGGATAATGACTCCTGAGGAAATTGAGGAGGAAGAGAGAGAGAGGAAAAGGAGGCTAAGGGAGAAAGTTCTACTGGGTCATCTAGCTTCATGCAAGCTGCAATCAGGGCTGCTCCCAGAACAAATACTCAAGATGATGAGTTAAGGGCAGTCAGGATTACCTATTTACAGACCAGGAACTATGACATTGATGAAATCATCTCCCTCCCCTTAGAAGAGTTAAATGAACTGGCTGACATGGAAGTGTCAAGAGAGATGAAGGAGAAAGAGGATGCAAGGCTACTTCTCCAATTCAAAGAGGAGAAGAGACAGAAAAGACTTTACAAGCATGCTCCCACTCTCTCACCAGTTCAAGAAAGTCCTGCACAGGAAGATGTGGCTCCACAAGAACCTCAGGTAGATAAAGAAGAAGATAGGATCAAGATGATCAACTACCTGAGTGCCACAGGCTTCTATCAGGCAGATGCACTTCTTCTCCTGTCCTATGACTTCATTGAGTTCGAGTACCTAAAGCAACTTGAGCTTGAGCTAGTCAAAGAAAGAAAAACAACCAAAAGGAAGCTAAGGGAAGAAGCTGCAAAGTCAAGAGCCATCATTCAAAAGAATGCAAAGAAGTCTGCTGACAGACAAAGAATGGTGAGCTTCTTGAAGCTATATGGATTCTCCGGAAGGAGACTTGGCCCCATGTCTCTATCTACTATGGATGAGCATATTAGGGTGATCAAGCAGAATATTAAAAGTGGAGAACTCATTGACTTGCACTCTCTTCCAAGTCAAGTCCCACCTGAAGTGGAGGTCAAGTTTGAACAACCAGAGACACCTCAACCAGCACCTCCAGCTGAGCCTCAGCAAGCTTCATCTTCTGATCCTAGGCAGGGTCAAACTCCCTCTCCTTCTGAACCTGTGAGGGAGGAACACCCAACTGAGAAAGACACTGATGATCAACATAGTGCTGCAGACCAGTCTTCTCAGTTAAAGACATCCAAGAGGAAGAAGAGGATGGCTTCTAAACCAAATACTAAAAAGAAGAAGCCAAAGCCATCTACCTCTGCACCTCAGGCTGAATCAGATCAACCTGAGGAAGTGCATGATGAGGCAGCCCAATCAACTCCTATTCAAGTGGCTCCTCTAACTACTGAGACACCCATCTTGTCCTGGACTTACTCTACCAATCCAGAAAGATGGAATGTTATCAGAGATCAAGGTGTTGAGAATGTCTACTCATAGCAAGACATAATCAACTTACCTCTGCATGATCTCTTTGAGATGAGAAGATACTATGAGAGTCTTGATGATCCTGACCATCTAATGAAGAAAGGAATGGTCTTGATTGTACTGAAGACTACCAACATTTGAAGATGTTCTAAGTGTTTTGGTAGCATCAGCCTAGGGGGAGTTTGTAAGGATTCCTGAAGTTTGATGCAACCCAAAACATCCTAAGTGTCTCATCAACATGCACTAAGTACTGAAGTGAAGAATGCTTCGGAAGTTTTACACAATGCATTAGAAAATACTCTAAGTGTAATATCTTCGGAAGCCAAGACCAATATCTTCCGAAGCCAAACATGAAGTCTTCCGAAGCCTCACAGACAAAGTCTTCCGAAGCTTCAACCTATGAACACAGATTTCTTCCGAAGACTTTTAGTACACATGCTTTATCTGATGTACTGTTCCATAAAGCACCTTTTCCGCTGCATCTCTGTAAAGTCACCAACTTACATGAGTTGGTGAAAAGGTCCATGCTTTTGGTAACTGTACATTGAGGTCTTGAGTCTGTAACTTTCCACTTTATGTACTTTATCCTTTTTGTAATGTATAAGGATGTGAGCTATGGCATGTCATAGTCACAAGGTCAAAAGGCAGATATGCCTTTTGATCCTACAATTGATTTTGTTAGTGTCTAGTCAATTGTATCCAGCTGGCTTTCAAAGTATAGCAGGCTGTAGGTTGTAGTATAAGTATTTCAAGTTCTTGTATCTTTCTTTATGCTTTGTAACACTTGTAAAAGAACTTGAGAAAGCAATATACTGCCTCCTTGAAACCCATACTCTCTGTTCTGTCTCTTGCTTTACTTGTGTTCTTTGTATCACTTTGGTTAACCCAGTTTACTGTTTGATTAAAGTTTAGTTAATCTCCTCATTGTGTTGTTGTGCTGTAATTGTGTTTAAGCCCTTAAACGGTCATGCACCTCCTTTCCACACAGAAAACAAACGTTCAGTCCCCACTTGCACTCCCCCTCATGGCCTCTACCACACTTGTCGCACACTTCTCCTTTTCTTTCTATCCTCTTCCGATCATTGCCCCTCGACGTCGTACCTTCATACACATATCCACCATCATTGTCTTGCCTTCCTTTCCCCTTCTTAAAATAGGCTCGCTCCTCCCCTTCGTCTGTCATCGCCATCGCCCGCTCGTCGTACAACCTTCCCGCCAGGTCAATTGCCGACCTAAACGTGCTCGGTCGGGCAACGATCACGTGCCTACGGATGTCAGCCGGAAAGCCCTGAACATACCTCTTGATCTTCCGTGAAAGGGGTGTCACCTGATCTCATGATGTGTACAGAACTCCTCAATCACCAGCCTTTTCAACTCTGGCCATCGCATCCTCCCGATAGCCCTGCTTCCCTCGGCTTGGACTATATTGTCCCACCAGCACAGAGCCAAGTCCACAAAAGAATGGGCAGCAAACTTTACTTTCTGATCCTCTCGGCACTCGCTGATATTCAATACAGCTTCCATCTCTCTCACCCAGCGGTGAGCAGTAGCAGCAGTACCGTTTCCATCAAAGGTTGGGGGCTTGCATCGTTGGAACGCCCCATAGTTACAGCCTCGTGCCGCCTCCAGCGCAGGCTCCTCCTCTTCTTCCTCTTTGTCATCAAAGAAAACCGTTTCAGTCTCAGGATGTCTCCTTTCGCCCGATGATCTACCTCTTTCATTTCTCTCCTCATCTCTAACAGTCTTTATCACTTCGGTCACCACAGACGGTAGGATCGTCTGCAAGACCTGATGCACTTCCTCCATGACCGCCTCTCTCATCGAGGCCCTCTGATTAGCATTTTCATCACCGCCCTCCTGATCTGGGGTCTCAGGTTCTTCATGAACTACTCTTTCAGCCCTAGACCTTCTTCTTGTGACCCGTGGTTCAGCACCACGTCCACCACTGCCTCCACCTCGCGAAGCCTTAGAAGACCTACAACCAGCCATCCTCTAACACACTGAAAGATTCAAACACCAACACGGTCACTCAAGGGAACAACTCAGTTTATGTCAAGTATAGTAAGACCCTAATTACAGTGGCCAGTTGTGATTAGCCACTTACTTTACTCTTCACACCCCGAGCACTACCTATCCTGACTACATTAGTATCCAAATCTATCAGCAACACATAGACCACATACATGCGCACATAATACCGGTTAACGTTAACTTACATAAATCGTTTACATAAAACCTTTACCTGCATGCACGTAACTACTAGTACTGGCATCCCTTTTCCTTTTAGTCCCATTCTCAGTTTAAGATTAGATTTATTTGAAAATTTACCCATTTCACTTAAACTTTGGCTCTGATACCAACTTGTAAGGCCCCGTTCCCGGAAACCTCACAGTTGGCCAATCATTGCACTTAAAACATTAATAAACGTACATTTATTTTGCAGCGGAGTTTAAAACTTTCATTAATAACTAAAAACATGTCATTTCATTCATTTACAACATTTTTTTTCATCTCAAATACAAAGACATGTCAAAATACGGATGCCAGCCTCAAATGCTCCCAGTAGCTTATGCATCCATGCCTGCAACTCCTCAGCATCAACAAATACCTGCCAACTATCATGCATACAAAAGTCAGCGACGCTGAGTGAGTTCTAGTTTTATAATAAAATATACTTTTCTTTCGTTAAAACCGTTCTTTACTTTATTTCAAAATCAAACTATACTTTACAATCGTTCGTGATCATACATCGTATGTACATACAGATAATATCATTATTATCTTCGTCATTACGTTCGTTAACTTCGTTCTTTCATTCGTAACTTTACTCATTACTCTATATTACTCGAATCTTGTCTCATGCAATATCCCCGACTCATGCTCGAAAGCTGATGTTGTGCCGGGGCCGGCTCACAAACCCCCGACTCATGTCCGAAGACTAACACAGCACCGGGATACGCGACAAAGATCCCATTCGAGTCAATCACAGGGATTGAACTCTATCCGAGTCTGTTGCAACACAAAGTCGCTCACCTCATTATCTCGTCTCATGCAATACTCCCGACTCATGTTCGAAGACTGACACTGTGCCGGGGCCTGATGCACAAACCCCCGACTCATGCCCGAAGACTGACACAGTACCGGGGTACGCGACACGGATCTCATCATCCGTCACTATCATCATATGCAATACATTTCGTACTCTATTGTTATCTTTCACTTTATTACATAATACTTTACGTTCGTTAATTTATTCATACATCACGTCACGTAAAGTCATACATATAGTATTATAAAACATAATACGTACACTTAGAAAACTCTTTAACGAAGAAAGATAACACATCACTCATACATGCACATCATAATTATAACCAGGCTTATTTCCCCACATTCATCCCTTAAAACCACTTAGAAAATCCTAATTCCAAAATGGGCGCTTAGGACCTTTCAGGCGCATGAGCCTGAAAATTCTAAGTATAAATCAGTCTGGGCGCATGGACACTATTTGGGCGCTTCTGCCCTGTTTAGACGCATCAACACTTAGCCATTCTTAACACTTTGGGCGCATGGCCCTATTTAGGCGTATGGGCCAACTCTGGGCGCATGGCCAACAATTTAGGCGCATGGGCCACTTCTGCTAGGCGCATGGCCAACAGTGTGGGCGCATGGACCACCATTTAGGCGCATGGGCCAACTCTGGGCGCATGGGCCACCTCTTGGACGCATGGGCCACCTCTTGGACGCATGGCCAACATGCTGGGCGCATGGACCACTGTTCATGTTCGTCTGAACATTCTGAAATGTCCTCTATGCTATCAAATTCACCCGATTATCATCCTAATCATACCCAAGCACAGATCTAACATACTAAGGCCATATAGACATGCTAAACCTCATCATGAACCATAATTTACACTAAAACATAAATACATACATACATCATTTCGAACATAAGGCTGTATACCCACGGTTACTTTCAAAAGGTTTACTTAGTATGCATAATAGCCCAAACGAGTTGAAAATTAGTCAAAGAGGGGTTCTAGAAACTCACCTTGAGCAGCTTTTGAGCAACACTCTTCCCGTTCAAGACCCACCTTCGATTCAGCTCTTGAATCCCGAAAACAAACACTAAACACCAAGAACTTCGGTCAAGAACTCGAAACCCAGCTGAAACCGAGCTCATATAAGAGAAGACTTACCTTTGAGGCTGCTTCTTCCACTTTCTCTCTCTAGAACCGGGGCTTCTCTCTCTTCTTTCTTCTTTTCAACCGATTGAAGAAGATGAAGAAGAAATGGGCAACCATGCCCCTTTAAACCTTAAAGTAATAAGGTTATGTACTTTGTACACTTTTTCCCCCTCCACTTGTGCTCATTATCTATTCTTTTTAATTACTTTTCTTTTCCTTCGTTTAAATAGAAATTCGGGGTGTTACATTTTACCCATTAAAATAAAAAATATCAAAATCAAGTTCGAACCGGGCCGGTTTCCCAGTCCGACCACCGGTTCGGGACGAACCGGCCGGTTCGACCAGCCCAAAACGATCCATAGCGAACCAGACCGCCCACCTAGCCGATCCCCGGTCAGATCGGTTGGACCGGCCGGTCCGATCATCTCCCAACAAAATTGGTTTTACAAAAGTCTATTATATTTTTTCTAAACTAAAATTTAAAACACCAAATAAATAGAGTATGCATAGCTACTTGTACATATATGCATTAACTTATTGTATCTTATAAAAAAAGTTGTAATATCAAAAGTCTATCTGTTCAGCAAAAAGTTTATACCAAAAGTTTGAAAAAAAACACATGTTAAGTTGTAATCTCAAAACGTTATAAAATGTGATAGATAAAAAGATATAGCTGAATCTTAAAACATATTATGTTTTTTTGGTTTATGGGTAGATAATATAAAATTTTATGCAAGTGTTAGTTAGTATAAGTTTATTATGTAACTAATTATAAGGGGTAATTTGTAAATAATGTTATAAATATTATTTTACCCTCAAAAGTGATTGTATCTTATGTATTGATGTAGTAAGTGTTCTTAATGTTATGGTATCTTAAAATACCCCTCTCATATGCTTTATATATAACTAGAAGGGTGCCCGCGCAATATGGCGGGGTGACATTTTACATTTAACACGTGCATTTAATATTTTGTTATTCTTGTAGTAGTTTTACAAAAGTTTATTATGTTTTTTATAAGATAAAATTTAAAAACACCAAATAAATGAGTTCTACATGACGACTTGTATATACACATTAACTTATTGTATCTCACAAAATACAGATCGTTTCATCAAAAAGTTTAAACCAAAATGTTTAAAAATAAACACTGGTTAAGTTGTAGTCTCAAAACGTTTTTAAATGTGATAGATTAAAAAATATAGTTGAAATCTTAAACCATATTAAGTTTTGGTTTATGGGTAAATAATATAAAATTTTATGCAAGTGTAGTAAGTGTAAGGTTATTATGTAACTAATTAGAAGGGGTAATGTGTAAATAATGTTATAAATACTATTTTACCGTCAAAAGTGGTTGTATCTGTACCACCAGGAAATTTTAAAAGATGAGAAAGAAAGAATAAAAGTGACGAAAAAGAAAGAAAGCACCAATTAACCCAAGTTGAGGGGCTAAATGTGTCAAAAGGACAAAAAGTTTCAAAAGTTGATGTAAAAGTGGGCATGGCCGCCCATGTTGTCTGCACATCAACCTTCATTCGGATTTTTAGAGAGAGAAAGCAGAGCTTTCGGGTTTTTTAGAAAGAAGATCAAGAAGAAGACTGAATTCAAGGTAAGAATTCGTTGTTTTAAGTTGTTCTTGACCGACCTATGCCTCGGTTATATGCTTATGTGTGTTTGGTGGGTTTCTAGGTGGTAGAACTCAATTTGCAAACGGGTTTTGAAGAAGTCATAACCAAGAGCTGCTAAGGTGAGTTCTAGAAACCGCTTTTTACTTGTTTTAAACTGATTTGGGGCTAGAAATGCATGTATGTTCATTTTTATTAAATGGGTTACACCCGTATGTATGTGTATGAATGGGTTTTCGGGTGGGGTTTGATTTGGGTGTTTATACGGTCATGATTATGTTATGTATGTGTTTCTATAGCTTAGAATGTAAGATTTAAGCTTAGAACATGTTAGTTTGATGATTGGGACAAATTATGATGGTTGGTTGTAAGTGTTGGCTGCCCATGCGCCCTAAATAGGCCCATGCGCCCAACGGTCTAAAATGCCCAAGTGTCCCATGCGCCCAAATAGTAGCCATACGCCTAGAATTAGGCTGAAATTGACTAAGTGTCAAGACGCCTAGAAAGCCCATGCGTCTATGCACTCATGCGTCTGCATAGTGCCCATGCGCCTAGAATTTGCCCAGAATGACTAAGTGTTGCCCATGCGCCCGAAAGTTTCCCATGCGCCTGAAAGGCCGTGCGCCTGCATAGTGCCCATGCGCCTAGGACTTAGAATTATTTCCTGATTTTGGGGGAATATGTAAAGTGTAGGCTTTGACTTAGGATGTTCCCGGGGGTGAACTAAGTTGACTTTTGATGATGTATGGGGTATGTTATGGCATGTATGATGAATGTTATGTTATGTATGATGGTGCCTTGTATGGTGATGTTTTATATGGTTATGTTTATGTTCCTTTTTGTGTATGTTTATTTTCCCATGGCTTTACGTGAATGTTAATGAATGAAATGAAAAGTATTATGTAACATAAAGTGGAAGATAATGAAAAGAGGAACGTAATGAAAGAATGCATGCATTAACGAACGAATGGAAGTAAGAAAGTCTTGCAAGCAAAGTACATAGGTTCATACCCAATGAAGGGTGTTAGCTCAACTGTGTGTGGGTTAGCTACCCTAGAAGGACGCACTCTAGGGTATGTCTTTGTGATTGACCATTTGTATGGAACCTTTGTCGCTTACCCCGGTACTGCGGTCAGGCCACCGAGTGCAATGTATGGGAGTCTATTATAGATCTCGGCCCAGTACCTCCTTTATGCATGACGGTGGGGTATAGCACATAGCATTGGTACACCGGAATTTATCCCGGTACTGTGGTCAGGCCACCGGGCGCAATGTATGGGAGTTTATTTATAGACTTCGGCCCAGTACCCTCTTTATGCATGATGGTGGGGTAAAGTTCATGGTGTTAGTATGGAATGTAAAGAAGTAACGATGAACGTATGTAATGAACGGTAAGAAAGGTAACGAATGATAACAATGACGTATGAAGATGCATGAATGGAAGTTAACGAACGAATGATGAAGATAATAATGATATTATCTATGTGTACGTATGATGTGTGACCATGTACAAAAGTAAAGAATGGTTTTAAAAGGAAGAAAAGTATATTTTATTTTAAAACTAGAACTCACTCAGCAACGCTGACTTTTATGTGTTTCCAGTTGGCAGGTAATTGTTGCTAAGGATGGCACGGGGTGGCTACTTGGCTCATTTTGGATGGCATTCTTTTGTATAATGTTTGGCACGGGTTGAACTCGAACACCCGAAACCCTAGTTTGGACAGCCGTGAATAAGCAAGAAAAGGGAAAACCAAAGTCGTCTACCTGCTAGAAAGGAGTAGACTAGGCTGTAGATGAAGTCTAGACGACGAAAACGAGCCTAAGCGGGTCGGATTTGGTGCTAGAATGAAGAAGATGTGTAGAGAGGATGAAGGAGATGAAGAAGATGAAGAAATGGTGAATTAGGGCTGGTAATGGGTTTATATACCCAGCCCAAGTTTGCAAAATGACAAGTTTAGTCCCTGCACTTAACCCCCGAGTTTCCCAAATTTGGTTCGGTTGAAAAAACGACTTTATTAAGTTAATTATATTAGTTATAAAAATGCATTTAATGATATTATGACTTAAGAAATGGTTTTATTGGTGACGTTTAATATATATAAAAATGATGTATTGAGCGGTTACGAAGATGAAAGTTTTAATAGTTTTTAAAGTTAACATATGATTACACGAAAAACACAAGCACAACGATGATAAGGCACACATGATATCCACATAAAGAGTTAATAAAGATGAGGAATGATCAATCAAAGAATAGTTAACGGATAATCACGTTAATTGACGGACCTTAAGGTGACGGATGTCACAGTATCCCCCAGTTGAGAGCATTTCGTCCCGAAATTCAGCTGGAGTTAGGTCCAAGAGTGTCATCCTCGAAAGGATATTTGAGTTTCATCTGATCTTCTCGTTCCCATGTAAACTCTGGCCCTCGTTTTGAATTCCACCTTACGCGAACAATAGGTATTTTACTGCGCTTCAGTTGCTTGACCTTTCGATCCATGATCTCAATGGGTTCCTCAACAAAATGAACCTTTTCATCAATTTTGATCTCTTCAATTGGCACGTGAAGGGATTCATCGGCCAAACACTTCTTGAGGTTCGACACGTGAAAAGCATCATGCACACCGCTGAGTTCTTGTGGCAACCTTAATCGGTAAGCCACTGGACCGATTCTTTCTGTAATCTCGAATGGTCCAACGTATCTTGGGTCTAACTTCCCTTTCTTTCCAAATCGAACGACTCCTTTCCAAGGGGAGACTTTGAGTAAGACTCGATCTCCAACGTTGAATTCTAGAGGCTTCCGACGGTTGTCGGCATAGCTCTTTTGGCGATCTCTTGCAGCTTTAAGTCGGTCTTTGATTTGAAAAATCTTGTCTGTTGTTTCTTGAATGATCTCTGGGCCTGTTAGTTGACTTTCACCAATCTTGGCCCAACAAACGGGAGATCTGCATTTCCTTCCATACAACGCTTCGAACGGAGCACACCCAATGCTTGTATGGTAGCTGTTGTTGTAAGAGAACTCAATCAACGGTAGATGAGCATCCCAACTACCTCCAAAATCGATTACACACGCTCTCAACATGTCTTCTAGCGTCTGTATAGTTCGTTCACTTTGGCCATCTGTTTGAGGGTGATAGGCGGTACTCATGTCTAATCGAGTGCCCATCGCTTTCTGTAATGTCTGCCAAAATCGTGAAGTGAATCGGCTATCACGGTCGGATATGATTGACACCGGCACCCCATGCCGTGTCACGACCTCTTTAATGTACAATTTCGCCAACTTATCCATCTTATAGTCTTCTCGGATAGGCAAGAAATATGCTGATTTCGTCATTCGATCCACAATGACCCATATCGAGTCATGACAGCTGCTTGTTCTAGGGAGTTTGGTAATGAAATCCATGGCTATATTCTCCCATTTCCACTCGGGAATTTCAGGTTGCTGTAATAATCCCGATGGTTTCTGATGTTCAGCTTTAACTTTCGAACACGTCAAGCATCGGCTGACGTATAAAGCAATGTCTTTCTTCATGCCTGGCCACCAGTACAGATCCTTGAGATCGTGATCATCTTATCTGCACCAGGATGAATAGAATATCGCGTCTTGTGGGCATCATCCATGACTAAGGTACGTACACCTCCCCATCTAGGTACCCATATGCGATCCATAAAGTACTGTATACCGTCATCCTTGCGAATCATCTATTTATCTAACCCTCGGAATTCTTCTCCCGCAAGGTGTTCTTCTTTCAAAGCCTTACTTTGTGCAATTTGGATCTGAGCTTTCAAGTTCGTTTGAATGGTCAATCCCAACGCTCGAGCACGTAGTGGTTTCACGCGTTCTTTACGGCTTAAAGCATCAGCCACCACGTTAGCTTTCCCCGGATGATACCGGATTTCACAATCGTAGTCACTAAGAAGCTCTACCCAACGTCGTTGGCGCATATTAAGTTCCTTCTGATCCAGGATGTGTTGGAGGCTCTTATGATCAGTGAAGATGATGCATTTGATTCCATACAGGTAATGCCTCCAAATCTTGAGTGCAAATACTACAGCGCCCAACTCAAGATCATGAGTTGTGTAGTTCTTTTCGTGCACCTTAAGCTGTCGCGAAGCGTAGGCAATCACCTTATCCTTCTGCATTAGCACACATCCCAATCCTTGATGTGACGCGTCGCAGTACACCATAAAATCATCTGTTCTGTCTGGTAGAGACAATATAGGCGCGTTGCACAGTTTCTCTTTCAACGTTTGGAACGCTTGTTCTTGTGCATGTCCCCAATCAAACTTCTTGTCTTTCTGAGTAAGCAGGGTTAATGGTTGCGCGATCTTTGAAAAATTCGCGATGAAGCGACGATAATAACCGGCCAATCCTAAAAATTGTCGTATCTCTGATGGTGTCTGGGGCGTATCCCACTTCTTCACCGCTTCAATCTTGCCGGGATCTACATGAATCCCGTCCTCATTAACCACATGACCCAAAAACTTCACTTCCCGCAACCAAAATTCACATTTCGAGAACTTGGCGAAAAGTTTCTCTTCCCGTAACAGCTCCAGAATTGCCCGAAGGTGTTCTTCGTGATCCTCCTTTGATCGGGAGTAGATAAGTATATCGTCTATGAACACGATCACGAACTTATCCAAGTAAGGTTTGCACACCCGATTCATTAGATCCATAAACACAGCTGGTGCGTTAGTCAGCCCGAACGGCATGACCAAGAACTCATAGTGCCCATAACGAGTCCTAAACGCTGTCTTTGGTATGTCGTCCTCGAAAACTCTTAGCTGATGATAACCAGAACGAAGATCGATCTTTGAAAAATATGAGGCTCCTTGTAGCTGGTCAAACAGATCGTCTATCCTGGGGAGAGGATATCGGTTCTTCACCGTTAGCTTATTCAGTTCACGGTAATCGATGCACATGCGGAACGATCCATCCTTCTTCTTGACAAATAGTACCGGTGCTCCCCACGGTGAATGACTCGGTCGAATGAAACCCCTTCTCCAGTAGCTCTTGTAACTGACTAGACAATTCTTGCATTTCGGATGGCGCTAGTCGATAAGGCGTTTTTGCTACCGGTGTAGCTCCAGGAACCAACTCTATACGGAATTCCACCTGTCGTGGAGGAGGTAAACCAGACAAATCATCAGGAAATACATCTGGGTAATCCCGTACCACGGGGATATCTACTAGTTTCCTCTCTTCGTCCTTCTTTTCAACCACATGTGCCAGAAAGGCGTAATACTGCTTTCGTAAACTCTGGCGTGCTTTCATGCAGGAAATAAGCTTTAAGTTCCTTCCCGGTCGTTCTCCCTGAACTTTGAGTACTTCCCCGTCTGGCATAGGGATTCGTATTACTTTGTCCCGACAGACAATCTCTGCTCTGTTTTGCGACAACCAATCCATACCCACAATCACATCAAAACTTCCTAGCTCGAAGGGTATCAAGTCTATATCGAAGGCATGGTCCTCCAATGTTAACGAGCACTTCCTAATAATCTCATCCGCCTGAACAACCCTACCATTGGCCATCTCTACAGAGTAGCTAGTTTCTAGCCTACTAGGACTCAAATCAAGCAATTGCACAAACTCAGAAGATATAAAGCTATTGTCTGCTCCAGTATCAAATAATATAGATGCGAAGTGATGATTGAGTAAGTGCGTACCCGTGACAACATTCGGGTCCTGACGAGCATCGTTGGCTCCAATGACGAATGCACGTCCCCGAGCTGCATTCCCTTTAGTAGTCGGGCCCTGATTTCCAGCTATAGCCATCACTTGCTGCTGGTTGTTTCCTTATTGACCCGGTGCCCGATTCAGCCTGGGGCACATGTTTCTGTAATGATCAGGGCTTCCACACTCATAACAAGCCCTTGCATTCCCGGCGGGGTTAACCACGTTGACGGGTGCCACCAGATTCGACGCAGTTCTACAATCTCTTGCCAAATGCCCCGGGCGCCTACAGTTCGCCCACACCCGGCACTGCACTCCTGTAGGATGATGATAGTTGCACCTGTCACATTTGGGGTGCGGCCCCACATACTCTCTCTTGGCCTGAGACATGGCCACAAAATTCCTGGTCGTCTTAGCCCTCTTGTCAAACTTCCCGGCACTCGACCGGCTCGATTCCCCAACATCCTTTCGCTTCTCTACTCCTCTGCCCAAAACCCCCGTTCTCACCATCTCATCAGTCAAAGCCCCAGCTTTCAGAATTGCGCTCTGAATAGTAGGAGGAGCGGCTGCTGTAACCATCGCCCTAATTTGAGGCGCAAGTCCCCAAATGTACCTCTCAATCCTCTTTGATTCCGGCGTGACCAGATACGGAACCAATCTTGCCAGCTCATGAAAACGATCGGTATAAGCTGCATGCCCGGCCCCCACCATAGCATGATTCCAGAACTCATGCTCTAATTTCTGTATCTCGTTGAGGGGGCAGTATTCCTCGGTGATCAAAGCTTTAAACTCATCCCATGACATCTGCATCGCAGATTCTCTTCCTCTAGCTTGAACCTGGGTGTTCCACCAGGTTAGGGCCTTGCCCTGCAGTGAACATGTGGCATACTTGATTCTTTGGCTGTCGAGGCACTCACTGATGTCAATCACTGCCTCCATCTTTTCTAGCCACCTGGTTAGGGCTATCGCCCCACCTTTCCCATCGAATTCCCTCGGTTTGCAAGTCACAAACTCTTTGTACGAACACCCCCGTCTTGCATTAACAAACCCAGTTTCGATACCGGCTGTACCACCCTTTCCGGTCTCCTGGTTGCTTTCGTTTCCGGTCGGGTTTCCGTTTCCCACCTCAGTTTCGATCCCACCATGGGCTCTTTCTCCATTGTCTCCATCATCGTTGCCACCATCCCCGTGAGGGTGGTGTTGCTGGAGTGCGTCGCTCACTTGGGCCACGATAGTAAAAATCAGCGCGGCCAACTGTTGAGCGATCAGGGCTGCCATGTCGGCGTTCCCTGTTCCCTGACTGTTACTGGCAGGAGCATCATTTGTTCTTGGTGCTCTGCCTCTGCCTCTGCCTCTTGGGGCTTCACTCCCGCCACTATTGCTGCGGGTAACTCTTCGAGGCGGCATTTTCTAATCATAGAAAAGTAAACACATAAGCTTAAGTCATTTCGAAGTGTATTATCCATAACACTCATCAAATCCAATATTTCCAAGTTAATATCACACTTATTGTCATCACACATCGCATGCAGTTCGTGTAGTTCTCACACCATGAATTGGTAATGTCTCAACAATAGTCCATCATAACAGTTGTAAGTCCATGTTTATAATCACGTTTAGTCTAGCAAAGGTTGTCTATTTCTTCCTCTTTCGAGGTTTCAGACATAACCTCCTCAGGGTTAATCTCAATGTCCAAGGTCAAGCGCATAGCATGATCTGTGAAGATCTCTTCGGGTTTAATTCCCGGATTTTGATAAACCAACTCGGCGCGTAGAGGGAACGGAAGATTCAATAGAAGCATCCCATAAAAGAGTGAGCACAAGGGCTCTCTCATAGGGTGGAAAGATCACATAACAGATAAAGGAACAATTCAAGCAACGAGGAACACATACACGAGATATAATATGCCTACAGATCCTAGCATGCAAATCTACATGAAGGTTCCTAGGTTATAGTCTAGGTTAAGCGTATTGCCTAATTCTCTATAACCAATGGCTTTGATACCAATCTGTCACACCCCCGCTAAAAGCGGAAACACGGGGATGTAACGAGATCGGGATCGTCATAACACATGGTAAGCGATAGAGATGCAATATAAATAAATGATGACAAGCGTGTCATGACGACACCCGACAACAAGGGGACTTGTGTCGTGTCTAGTCAATATACACGACAGCATAGCCATAAGCATAACATGATAATGATTCACATAACCACATAAGGATGTAATTGTAATATTAATTCCCACAACCCGGGAACAAGTTTCAAAAGATTGTAATTGTTTACACATATCAACATTGTTCAAAATAATTGTTTGCCAAAACATGTTAAGTCCCAAAAATGCATCCTAGGGTCTCCACTAAGGCAACACACCTAGATTCCTGAACTTGCATGATCACCTGAAAAGATATGCTCAAAACGGTCAACATAATTGTTGGTGAGCTCGCAGGTTTAAGTAATAAAAATGTAAGTGATGTTGTAAATAGTAAGCGTAATGGAATACCGTGAATACAGTTATATACACAAGTAAAATCACATGACATGAGCTTTGCAACCAAACCTAGCGACGTACACAAAGAAATTGTCGGCATATATTCACCCAAGGGCCCGTTCCTGGCCACTGATGGTACCAACTAGTATACCATCGAACAAGGGTGGGGGTGTCAACCCAGTAGTACTACCAATACCTAACCGTCGGTTCCCACACTGGAATTAAATAGTTGCAAAGATAGAACCACACAGCAGACCCAAGCATGAATCAGATAAGTACTTGTAAGACAGTATCACGTTGATTCCTTGTATGTAAAATGTAAGAAAGTTGTACAGCATTGAAAATGGTTAAGCATACTTTTCCCCCAAGTTGTAAATGATTGAAATATTGTATAAGCGTAAAAAGGGGCCACGAAACTCACTTGTTAAGTGGTAAGTATGAATGATCAATGTAATCCCAATGTAGTATGCAGATAAACAGTCAAACACCTATTGACAGTTACTGATAAGCATTAATGATATGAAATAAGCGCATAATAATGATCGGTCGGCTCGGGTTGTATCGGCTGGGTCGCGTGTAACTCACACAAACAGACACACGTACTAGACCTTATGTAGATCCAAGTACTAGACATTGTCGCCATTGTTGATGAGGTTTGAGTAAAAGTTTCATTGTTATTGAAGAAGTATTAGATAAATATCAATAGTTATAAGTCGGTTGATAGTTGTAAAACGTTAGTTTAATTTGTTTAGAATAGTATTTGTGCCCTTTTTAGCGTTGACTTTAATATTTGTGGCCAAACAATGGCAACTGTGTTAATGTTACCTCAACATCACACGTCATACTCACACCACGCACAAGAAGGAAATCAAACACAACATTTACAGTTGCACGACAAGACCAGACGCACGACTCAACTCCATACGCACGAATCAACCCTCAATCGTGCGAATCAGCTTCATTCGTACGATTGAGCCTTCATTCGGATGACTGGCATCCAGTCGTACCACACAACACCCAATCGCACGACTCAACCCTCATACGCACGAATCAACCTTCAATCGTGCGAATTAGCTACTTTCGTACGATTGAACCTTCATTCGTGCGACTGGACTCCAGTCGTGCGAAGCAAGCACAATCGCATTCATTCAGTCGGTCACCTGACTCAATCGCACACATTCATTCATACGCATGACTCAATCGCATACCTTCATTCGCACGCATGACTCAATCGCATACACGCACACAGTCGCATGACTCAGTCGCACGACATGCCCAGTCGCACAACTCAGTCGCACGATTGACTCAGACGCATGGTTCAGTCGCACGACTCACTCAGTCGCACGGCTCAATCGCATGACAGACCCAGTCGCCTGGACAGCAGAATCGCGACTGTGGTCGGGCTGAGCAGCCCCTCGGCTGCTCTAAACGCGAGTTTTACACCACAAGGACTTCCAGAAACACTCTATAAACATACACAAACATGAAACACAAGCAGAAAGACCTCACACGCACCCATACGACCTCATGTGTTCGGGTTGAACCTGAACATCCGAAACCCTAGTTTGGACAACCGTGAATAAGCAAGAAAAGGGACAACCAAAGTCGTCTACCTGCTAGAAAGGAGTAGACTAGGCTGTAGATGAAGTCTAGACACGAAAACGAGACTAAGGGGGTCGGATTTGGTGCTAGAATGAAGAAGATGTGTAGAGAGGATGAAGGAGATGAAGAAGATGAAGAAATGGTGAATTAGGGCTGGTAATGGGTTTATATACCCAGCCCAAGTTTGTAAAATGACAAGTTTAGTCCCTGCACTTAACCCCCGAGTTTCCCAAATTTGGTTCGGTTGAGAAAAATACTTTATTAAGTTAATTATATTAGTTATAAAAATGAATTTAATGATATATGACTTAAGAAATGGTTTTATTGGTGACGTTTAATATATATAAAAATAATGTATTGGGCGGTTACGAAGATGAAAGTTTTAATAGTTTTTAAAGTTAACATATGATTACACGAAAAACACAAGCACAACGATGATAAGGCACACATGATATCCACATAAAGAGTTAATAAAGATGAGGAATGATCGATCAAAGAATAGTTAACGGATAATCACGTTAATTGACGGACCTTAAGGTGACGGATGTCACAAGTTGGGATGACCACTTACCGTTAGCTGAGTTCTCATACAATAACAGTTATCATGCCAGTATTGGTATGCCCCCTTATGAGATGCTATACGGTAGGAGATGTAGAACCCCTGTTTGTAATGGTGATATTGGTCAGAAGGAGTTGGGGAGTATTGAGGTGATCGAGGCTACGACTCAGAAGCTCGAAAAGATCAAAGCCTTTATGAAGGCAGCCAAAGATAAGCAGAAGTCGTATGCCGATAAGAGACATAGACCGATTGAGTTCCAGGTGGGTGATAGAGTTTTGTTGAAGGTCTCACCTTGGAAGGGTATCATTCAGTTCAGAAAGCAGGGCAAGTTGAGCGCAAGGTACATATGGCCTTTCTGAATCATTGCTCGAATAAAAAAGGTGGCCTATAGATTGGAGCTACCAGATGAGTTAAGTGGAATTCACCCGACGTTCCATGTATCTCATCTGAGAAAGTGTTTAGCAGACGAAGATATGGTTGTACCACTGGAAGATATAGAGGTTGACAAAAGGCTCAATTATGTGGAGCAACCAATGGCAATCATTAATCTTAAGGAGAAGAAGTTAAGGAATAAAGTAGTTCCTCTTGTGCGTGTACAGTTGAAGAACAGGAAGGGATCTAAGTCTACATGGGAGACTGAAGAGGAGATGAGGCAGCATTACCCACATTTGTTTGAGGAATAACAGGTTTCGGGGACGAAACCTATATAAGGGGGGTGGACTTGTAACACCCGGAAATTTTAAAAGATGAGAAAGAAAGAATAAAAGTGAAGAAAAAGAAAGAAAGCACCAATTAACCCAAGTTGAGGGGCTAAATGTGTCAAAAGGACAAAAAGTTTCAAAAGTTGATGTAAAAGTGGGCATGGCCGCCCATGTTGTCTGCACATCAACCTTCATTCGGATTTTTAGAGAGAGAAAGCAGAGCTTTCGGGTTTTTTAGAGAGAAGATCAAGAAGAAGGCTGAATTCAAGGTAAGAATTCGTTGTTTTAAGTTGTTCTTGACCGACCTATGATTCGGTTATATGCTTATGTGTGTTTGTGTGTTCGGTTGTGTGTGTTTGGTGGGTTTCTGGGTGGTAGAACTCAATTTGCAAACGGGTTTTGAAGAAGTCATAACCAAGAGCTGCTAAGGTGAGTTCTAGAACCCCCTTTTTACTTGTTTTAAACTGATTTGGGGCTGGAAATGCATGTATGTTCATTTTTATTGAATGGGTTTACACCCTTATGTATGTGTATGAATGGGTTTTCGGGTGGGGTTTGATTTGGGTGTTTATACGGTCATGATTATGTTATGTATGTGTTTCTATAGCTTAGAATGTAAGATTTAAGCTTAGAACATGTTAGTTTGATGAATGGGACAAATTATGATGGTTGGTTGTAAGTGTTGGCTGCCCATGCGCCTGAAATAGGCTCATGCGCCCAACGGTCTAAAATGCCCAAGTGTCCCATGCGCCCAAAATCCCATGCGCCCAAATAGTAGCCATGCGCCTAGAATTCAGTTGAAATTGACTAAGTGTCCAGACGCCTAGAAAGCCCATGCGTCTATGCACTCATGCGTCTGCATAGTGCCCATGCGCCTAGAATTTGCCCAGAATGACTAAGTGTTGCCCATGCGCCCGAAAGTTTCCCATGCGCATGAAAGGCCATGCGCCTGCATAGTGCCCATGCGCCTAGGACTTAGAATTATTTTCTGATTTTGGGGGAAAATTTAAAGTGTAGGCTTTGACTTGGGATGTTCCCGGGGGTGAAGTAAGTTGACTTTTGATGATGTATGGGGTATGTTATGGCATGTATGATGAATGTTATGTTATGTATGATGGTGCCTTGTATGGTGATGTTTTATATGGTTATGTTTATGTTCCTTTTTGTGTATGTTTATTTTCTCGTGGCTTTACATGAATGTTAATGAATGAAATGAAAAGTATTATGTAAAGTAAAGTGGAAGATAATGAAAAGAGGAACGTAATGAAAGAATGCATGAATTAACGAACGAAAGAAAGTAAGAAAGTCTTGCAAGCAAAGTAGGGAGGTTCATACCCAATGAAGGGTGTTAGCTCAACTGTGTGTGGGTTAGCTACCCCGGAAGGATGCACACTGGGGTCTGTCTTTGTGATTGACCATTTGAATGGAACCTTTGTCGCTTACCCGGTACTGCGCTCAGGCCACCGGGCGCAATGTATGGGAGTCTATTATAGATCTCGGCCCAGTACCTGCTTTATGCATGATGGTGGGGTATAGCACATGGCATTGGTACACAGGAATTTACCCCGGTACTGTGGTCAGGCCACCGGGCGCAATGTATGGGAGTTTATTTATAGACTTCGGCCCAGTACCCGCTTTATGCATGACGGTGGGGTAAAGTTCATGGTGTTAGTATGGAATGTAAAGAAGTAACGATGAACGTACATAATGAACGGAAAGAAAGGTAACGAATGATAACAATGACGCATGAAGATGCATGAACGAAAGTTAACGAACGAATGATGAAGATAATAATGATATTATCAATGTGTACGTATGATAGTTGACCATGTACGAAAGTAAAGAATGTTTTTAAAAGGAAGAAAAATATATTTTATTTTAAAACTAGAACTCACCCAGCAACGCTGACTTTTATGTGTTTCTAGTTGGCAGGTAATGGTTGCTGAGGATGGCACGGGGCGGCTACTTGGCTCATTTTGGATGGCATTCTTTTGTATAATGTTTTTGCATTGTAATGCGAACAAACGATATTTTGTAATGAATGTTGTATTATCTTGCAAAAGCGATTATTATAATGAAATAAAATGGTTGTTTAAAAGTTTCCGCTGCAATGTTTTATTAAAGTTAATATAAATATATGTTTTAAGTGCGATGATTGACCAGCTGTAAGCGTCTCGGGAACGGGGCCTTACAGTATCTTATGCATTGAATATGGTAAGTGTAAGGCTTATTGAAAGGCTGATGCACTCAAAACAGACCAAGTCTTTCCTCCATGGATGCACTCAGTGCAAAGTAGAAGTTGCTTTGGAAGTTTTACATCCTACATCAGAAATATTCTAAGTGTAAAATCTTCCGAAGCCGAGACCAATATCTTCCGAACCCAAAAGTGAAGTCTTCCGAATCTTTAAAGAAAAAGTCTTCCAAAGCCAATGAAGTGAAGACATATTTCTTCCAAAGACTTTGAACAACATGCTTTATCTGATGTACTTTTTATAAAGCTGACCAACTTTCCGCTGCAACTCTAATGACTCACCAACTTATACAAGTTGGTGAATGGTCCATGCTTTTTGCAACTATACATTGAGGTCTTGAGTCTGTAACTTTCTACTTTATGTACTTTTATTCTTTTTGTAATACATTAGGATGTGAGAAAGCTTAAAGATGAAGGACGATAAGAACAAGGTCGGTTTTGGGTGAATTTAGGTTAAGGAGTGTTTGCAGATGAAGAAGAAAGTGAAAGAGGGGGAACCGTTAGGTATTTATATGAATTGGATTTGAGACAGAGTTAATAAAAGAGGATAAACTTTGAAATCTGGATATCGGTCCCACGTCTAAAAAAGTGCCCAAAAAGGTAGTTTTGTTGGAAGTCGAAAATCTTCCGAAAGTATTTTCTCTTTGAATGTTTTTGATGAAAAGCTTCTGAAGCTAAAATGGCTTCGGTAGAAATTTCAAAGATTATGGAGAATTTTGCTTCGGGAGATATTTAGGCTTGGATATTTTTATTCTAATAAAAGCTTCCAAGACTTAGATGCTTTCGGATGAAAACTGTTCATAAAAGCTAATAATTACTTATATTCATTTGTGCTTCGGAAGATATTTGAAAAATCTCTTCCGAAAGTAAGTTGAAATAAGTAGTTATTTGTTTTGGATGACATAATTTTCTTCCGAAGGTAAAAATGATCAAAATTCTAAATAATAGAGATGAAATTTTAAAATATTTTTCTTCCAAAGTAAACATGGGCTTATGAAGATGATGAAATAGACAACTTAGGACATACAAATTTTAGAAATGATATGAATTAAGTTTAAAGAAAATCTACTCAAGTTTTTCATCCCAATAGCTGATATAAGATATTTAAATCTCTGTTCATTAAAAGCTTTGGTAAACAGATCTGCATATTGTTCATTTTTATTAACTTTAACCAGTTTGATTAATCTCTTTTCAAAGTTATCACTAATTAAATGATACCTGATGTTGATGTGTTTTGTCCTT
Source organism: Flaveria ramosissima (assembly GCA_025215565.1). Classification (NCBI taxonomy): domain Eukaryota; kingdom Viridiplantae; phylum Streptophyta; class Magnoliopsida; order Asterales; family Asteraceae; genus Flaveria; species Flaveria ramosissima. Next base: position 65,362,962 of record CM046045.1, on the reverse strand, counting down.
GAGTGTTGCATAAGATTCTCTGTAATAAAGATAGCATTATTATTGTTTATGTGGATGGGAGTGTCTTTGAAGTTGAATCCATAGTCTAGCATATGATTCTTAATCCAAAGCACTTGAGCACAGCAGCTAGCAGCAGCAATGTATTCAACTTCAACAGTTGATGCAGACACACAGGATTGTTTCTTGCATTGCCATGAGACAATCCTTCAACCAAGGAATTGACACCCCCCAGATGTAGACTTTATAGTCATATTGTAGCCACCCTATAGTCACTATCTATGTAAGCATATAAGTTGAAGTTAGAATTCTTTGGATACCAGAGGCCTAATGTAGCAGCACCTTTAGGGTGTCTTAGAATTCTCTTGACAGTGACTAGGTGTGACATCTTGGGGTTGGCTTGATATCTTGCACAAATACATATGGAAAACATGATACCAAGCCTGCTAGCTGTAAGATACATAAGAGACCCAATCATAGCCCGATAAAGATGTTCATATACACACTCCCCCTCAATGTCTTGCCCAAGGGAATGGTTTCTAGCTATGGGTGTCTTTGCAATTCTACAATCAATCATGTTGAATCTTGTTAATATGTCTTGTACATACTTTGACTGACTTATGAATATTGCCACTATCAACTTGCTTCACTTGAATTCCTAGAAAGAAATTGAGTTCTCCCATTACACTCATCTCAAATCTATTCTTCATCAGCCTCTCATCTTGTTTGTAGAGCTTTGGATTGGCTTACCCAAATATAATGTCATCTACATATACTTGAACTAGCATTAAGTCATAACCTGTTCCTTTGATGAAGAGAGCTCCATCTATAGTACCCCTTTTGTAGCCATGTTAACAGAGATACTGAGATAAAATCTCATACCACTTCCTTGGAGCTTGGTGCAGCCCATAAAGAGCTTTATCAAGCTTGCAGACATAATCAGGATGATCAGGATCTGCAAAACCAGGTGGTTGTTTGAGAAACACCTCTTCATCAATCACCCGATATAGAAAAGCACACTTGACATCAATCTAGTAGACATTGAAATCCTTGGATACAACAAAAGCTAGGAATATTCTGACAGATTCAAGTCTGGCAATAGGAGCAAAGACATCTGTGTAGTCAATTCCTTCTTCTTGTATGTACCCTTGGACTACTAGTCTTACCTTGTTTTTGATGACAGGTCCTCTATCATCCTTCTTGTTCCTAAACACCCATTTGGTTTCTATGGTAGTCATCCCTTGAGGGAGAGGACATAGGTTCCAAACCTTTTGCCTCTTGAATTGAAGTTTCTCCTTCTGCATAGCTTCAACCCAACTTCCATCCTTTAAAGCCTCATCAACTTTCTTTGGCTCTATCTGGAACACGAAACAAGAGTGAAGACAAACATTTGCATCATAGGTTTGTCCTCTTGTCCTTACCCCTATGTCAACATCTCCTAATGATGTTTGTGGTGGGGTGAGACTTGTGGATCCTGAGTTGAAGGATCCCAACAAGTTGCTTAGAGAGATCTAAATTAGAGAATTTAGATCAGGCATTGAAGTTTTTCCCACCATATCAACACACTTATCAAGAGAAACTTGATCTAATGACTATGTGACATCATTTATGTTGTCTTTAATGGAGTGGTTGTCAGCATCAAGACTTTTGATCATTGTCACCAACACCATTTCCTTCCACATTTTAAGCTCCTTCATTTAAGTGTTGTGCCTATGAGTTGGAATTTGGTGGCATCTCAGATGTATCAGCTGAATTTGACATGGTTTTGCTAATAGGAACTCCATCTGCAGGGTTAGTTACCATTGGAGCTGAAGTAGTATGATTTGATGGTCTTCTCAGCTCAAATCATGGATTAGGATCACCAGCTGATAAGATATCAGTAGACCCTGAAACATTCTCACCAGATTTGTTTAAAAAGTGGGTAACTAAATTAAGATCAAATAGCCAATCAGGACCTGAACCTTTCACTCTAGGAGTGTGCTCATTAGAAGTCACATTGGCTGACTCCTCAACTACTCTAGTTCTGAGATTGTATACTCTATAAGCCTTGGCTTGAGAAGAGTATCCAATAAAATGTCCATCATCTAATCTCTCATCAAATTTGGCTATTTGGTCTTTGGTATTCAACAAGGTGCAAGGACATCCAAATGACCTGAGAAAACCAATGAAAGGTTTTCTCTTATGCCAAAGTTCATAAGGAGTCTTACCATGAGTCTTGACTACTAAAACCCTTTTCTGCACATAGCAGGTAGTGTTTACTGCTTATTCCTAGAAGGTGATAGACAGTTTAGAGTTAGACAACATAGTTCTTGCAGCTTCAATTAGTGTCCTGTGTCTCTTCTCAGCAAGATCATTTTCATGAGGAGTCTTGGGAGCACTATATTGTCTTGTAATACCCTTTTCATTATAAAATGTATCAAGGATTTGGTTTTTGAATTCAGTTCCCTGATCACATCTTATAGTCTTGACCTTATGATCACATTGATTCTCAATATTTAAGATAAAACTCTTCAAGATCTCAGGAGTCTCATCCTTAGTTCTAAGAAAGAAGACCTAAGTGAATCTTGTAAAGTCATCTATGATCACTAAACAATATGAGATCCTTCCTAGACTCATTACACTGGTGGGGCCAAAGAGATCCATATGTAACAAGTGTAGGGGAGTAGTGATAGAGTTTCTTTCCTTTGGCTTATAAGACACCTTGTGTTGCTTCCCTTTGAGACATGCAACACAATGGTCATCACTTGTAAACTCTTTCTTTGGCATTCCAGTTACCAAATCATTCTTAATCAATTTATTCATGTTTTTAAAGTTTACATGGCACATTCTTTTATGCCAGAGGAAAGACTCATCGCTATTAGCTTTAGATAGAAAGCGTGAAACTTTTCCTAAGGGAGATGTTTCTTGTAAGTCCATCTTGTACATGTTCCCTCTCCTGGGGGCTCTGAGCAGGATATGCTCTTCAGGAATAACTACCCCGGGCTTGAAAACAATGCACTCATGCTCAGTGAAAACCATGTTGTGACTCTGATCTCAAAATTAAGATACATTCAAAAGATTGTATCCAAGCTCCTTGACAAAGTTTACCTTCTCAATGCTGAGCTTACTATTTGTGACCCTGCCCCTTCGGGTAATGTAACCTCTAGCATACCCTCCAAAAGCAACTGGCCCTCCATCAATTTTCTCAAAATTTTAGAGTTGTGACCTATTGCATGTCATGTGCCTGGAACAGCCACTATCAATGATCTATACATACATGTTTGTCTTGAGTTGTTCCTACACAAAAGAGATGGTTAGTTACATTTGGAAACCCAAGCCTTGTTGGTCTTAGGCTTATCAAAAGAAGTTGAAGACAATGCTCAGTAATTGATCCTATAGTCAAATTTGGGGGATCATTTGCTGATGTTGATGAAGAACTTTCAGTCACATGGTCTTTCTTTGTCTTCCACACCACCTTTGGAAGCTTAGACTTGACCTTCAATGCTTCAGAAGTTTTGACAACTTCGTAAGTTTTGGAGACTAGACCTTCAGAAGATCTTGCTATCACTATAGCAGTCTTCAGTACTTTGGAAGTATTCCTTTCTTCCGAGACCAACTTTTCTTTTGAAGGGAAGTTTTCACTTGTCTTCTTCTTCATTTTGGAGCTTCTGAAAGGAAAAGAGTTTCCTTCCGAAGCTTGCTTTTTCTTCAAACTCTTAGAAGTTTCTTTTTTGATCATGCGGCAGTACTTCTAGGATTGTAGAGGCAATCCTTTGCAAAATGAGAAGTACTACCACACATGACACAATCCATTTTCTTCCTTCTGAGAGTCTTTCTTTGGGAACAAAGCTGAACTTGATCACTTTCCTTCTCCATCTTCATCTTTGCAGATGATGTGGCAATTCTTTTAGGGTGAGAACTACCTTTTGAGTTGGATGGTTCAGGTTGTGTAGCAATGGTACACAACTGATCAGTCTTCTTCATGATGCTGGATGATTTGTATATAAACTAGAACTCCTGGTACTAGAGTTCAAGTTTGAGTCTTTAGTCTTAACCACTTCAAAATCTGCAGAGATAAAAACTTGTTTCTGCATAAGTTAAAGGTGACCTTGATCTCTTGAGCCTTCTTGGACATTCTTTTGGCATTTCTGATCAAGTTCTTCCTTCTATACTTTGTCATCCCAACTTCTTTTCGCTCCTCAGGAGAATAGTGACCCTTCTTAGGATGCTCTTCATCAGTCTTCTCAAAGACATCCTTCATTATCTCTTCTTCATCCTCTTCACTAATGGGGTCTATGAAAGGAAGCTCATCTTCACAAGTTTCACACCTAGGAGATCTTGCAGACAAGACGAGGAGCTATCTCAGTAGATCGCAGTCCCTGCTTATTCTGATAACAAACTTTTGCATGTAGGGATGATGATATTATGTTCTTGAAGGTCTCTTCTTCAAAAACACAATTCTCTACCCTAGCTTTGCTGATCACAAGCTCAGCTTGGCATTTAGTTAACTTAGTGATGAGATCTTTGATTTAAGTCCTATAATTTATGTACTCATGTTTAAGAGTTGAAATGATTTTCTCTAAATCTTCTATTTTAAGTTTGTAATCAGTTTCATCTCTTTTTAAATCAGATTTTAAGATGTTTAAAGACTCAAGATCAGATCTCATCTCTAAGTTATAGGACCTATATCTATTAACTTTAGCAATACATTCAGGTGAACAGAGATGTTCCAATAGCTTGGCTTCATCATGATCAGCCATTAAAGCTTGATTTGGAGATGCATCTTCCATTTGAAAGCTCCAGTCAAAGCCTCCTTCTACAACAGCAATTATAGCTTGCTTCTTTGGCTTCTCATTCTGGTTGGCTCAGGCAATGTAGTTTGGTCTGGTTTGTGCTTGGCTACCATTCGTCCTTGGTGCCTTGCACCTCTTTAGCAAAGTGTCCCATTTGGTTATAGTTGTAACATTTCACCTTGCTTTTGTCCAGCCCAAACTTTCCACTGGCTGCATTGCTTGGAAACTTTCTCCCTGACCTCTTGTAAAACTTCTTGGCTCTATGAGTAAGAAGATCCATTTGTTTCTATCTCCATGTACTCCAGATCATCTGGATGGATGTAATCAAGATCTTCAAGGGTGCAGAGAAAGTAGCCAGTCCATTCATCAGTAGACACAAAAGCTTGTGAAGAGCTTGTCTCTTGGAATGGACCTCCTTGAGTGTAACTCTCCCTTGGTGTCTCCGGGAAGGTGATGAAAGTATCTTTTTGTGAGTTGTTAGGGTAACAAATAAGATGATGTTGTATTTCTCTATAGTCCCTTTCAACCACATGGAGAGCTGAACTTAGTTGATTGCTGGAGTTACCAGATGGATTTTGCATGTTCCTCTCCATCTGGTATCCACTAATACCGTACAACTCTGTAAGAGTGAGAGTCTTAAGGTTCTTAGGTCTCTTGATAACAACACAATAATTTGTCCCTTATCTAGGAAGAGAGGACATGAACTTACTTACTATGTCTCTATTTTCAAGAGTTACTCCAACATTCATTAGAGTATCCACAATCTCAACATACCTGAAGTATTATTGAGTCATGGTCTTACCTGATTTAAAGGTGAAGTTCTCAAACTGCTGCTTCAAGAGGTCCTTCTTGTTCTCTTTTGCTTTAGTGGACCCCTCATACATGAGCTTCGGTGCATCCCATAGTAGCATAGAAGTTTTTCACTTCTTAAAGCCCTTGTATATGGAGTTTGAAAGAGTAGTTTGAAGGGCAGTCATGGCTTTCTGATCTATATCTATTCTCTTTCTATCTTCTTCAGAATAGTCCGCCACCTCCTTTGGGATCATCCCACCCCCAGCAGTAGCTGAAGAGGTGCTTGGTATGTGAGGTCCAGAGACAACAGATTCCCACATCCTGGAGTCTTGAGACTTGATAAAGCCTTCCATCCTTTGACACCAAGTATCATAGTCTTCAGGGGTGATCATTGGGGACTTTGTCATGGTTCCGGTTTCCATATCAGCCTTTATGAGAGCTGCCATTTGAGTTGTTAAGTGTTTTGCAACACTGAGGGATCTAAGATGGTAAGATCTTACAATCAAGAGCCTGAAATACTCTGTCTAACTACTTCACATCCCTTACCATTGATCCTCCACTCTATGAGGATCATCTGTTAGAATTTTGGAAGACCTGTCAAGAGGTCATTATGAATGGGGAGAAGACACTGTCTACCACAGTACATGGGAGGACAATCTTCATCACTCCAGACATCATCAACTCACACCTTTAGCTGGATGATGTAAAAGGTAAATTGTCCTTCCCCAAAGAAGTTGTAAATCATTCCTTTGATCAGATAGGCTATGAAAAAGATTGCTCTGTAAAGAACTTCAGGAAAGGGAAGGTCTCATCCCAGTGGAAGTACCTGCTTCATGTAGTCATCCACAGCTTATCCAACAAGCATGGGGGATGGGACTAGATTCCTGAAGATCTCTCCTTCATAGTTCATGGAATGGTCCAGGGAGTCAAATTCAGGTATTCACAATTTGTGTATACCAATTTACTTGTTAATTTAGACTCCTTAGAGTATTATATGTTCCCTAGATATGTTCAATACATTCTCAACTGTGAACTGGCTCACAGTTGAGGGGAACATGTATATTCTTAAATTGGGACTGATAAAGCCTGACATCTTTAAGACAATGAAAAAGCCAACTGTTGGCTTCTCTAGGTCAGAACAGCCCTTGTCCTAAAAATGTTAGAGCTCATAGCTCAAGGTGACAGCCTAGCAGCACAAGCTAGTGTTGAACCCACACCTTCTACTTCTTAACCACCAATACAGCCACAAATACTCCTCACCTACCAAAGAAAATCCAAACAAACCCATGCTCAAGCTATTGAGCCTGTGCAGGGCCCCATATTATCACCCATACAGGAGAAGTGGACACTGGAGCTCCCATTTCTCCTGAGGAGCAAACCACTTTGTTGGATCAAGTAAGGCTAGTGCAACCAAAACAAACACTTAGACAAAATGGTAAGTCATGGACAAGTCATGACTACCATAATCTTAGATAATATTTTATCTAAGATACCTTGTCTTTAGCAATGTAGTAATTGCTTTAGTCATAGGTTTCCAGTTGGTATCAAAGTATATCCGACTGTAGGATCTAGTATATATAGTTTCTCATTGTAACTCATGTAACATGCTTGTAAGAGTCTTGTAATACTTTGAGTTGAGAAGTAATATATACAAGTACCTTGAAAATTATCTTCCTGTGTTCTTAGTTACTTAGTATATTATTATCAACTCTTAGAAGGGATTTTGCATCATCTAAACCGAGTGTGATTCAAGTGAGTTTGAGAGACTATACTTGTGTTGAGTGACAAAAACCGATCCTGCGATTGGCATCAGAACTTCCTAGGGTCTTGATTGTGAGATCTTACCATCCAAATTAACCTTTTTCTTCACTCATTCTTTCACCACACTCAAAAAAATGGCCCTCAAATCTGAAGTTGAGATGGGGACGATGACCAAAGCACATATCATCACCCCTGAAAACTTTAGATCATGGATAAGACGCATTGAAGGCTTCATCAAATATCAAGATGACAAAATGTGGCAATCTATCATCAATGGTCCTTACAAACCAGAGGTGGCAGCACTAGGTGGAAATGGTGCTATGATAGAGAAGGTTGTAGAAGACTACTCTGATGAAGACCGAAAGAAGCTGGACATCGACAGCAAAACTATGATTGTTCTGATGACTGCTATACCCAACTCCATTATGATGGGTTTTGAGCATTGCAAGTCAGCCAAAGAACTGTTTGATGCCTTATCCCAGATGTACTCCAGCTCAAAATGACTCCAAGAGAGATTCATTGAAGCAACAATTTGAGAACTTCACTTATATTGTTGGAGAGACCCTCAGCTAGCAATACTTCAGGTATATGAATCTTATTTCCTCCTTCAGTCTATGGGAATTGCCCTTGAGTTGAGAGATCTATCAAGAAAATTCATGAATGCACTCTCAAATGAGTGGACGTTCTATTGTGTCTCTATCAAGAGGACAGAAAACCTGAACTCCCTCACTATGACTGAACTATATGGCATCCTTGATGGATACCGTCTAGAGATGGAGAACAAGAGAGGCAACCAGATGAGCAGACCTTCATGCCTTCCTGCTAGCAACGCTTTAATGGTTGCTGAAGGCTCAGGACCCCCCAACCTCAACAGTACCTGACTTACTCCCAGCATCCATCCTGTTCTTCTAGGCCATACATCATATTCCCTAAGACTCCAAGGTCTCAACAGGCTCAGCCAAGTTCCTTCCAGTACAGCTGTGCCTTTGTCTCAAGAAATAGGCATTCTAGTGATTTTCAGTATTGCTTCAATGATCTAGAATGTTTCTGCCCAGATGATGTCGAGTATGTGGACATTGTCCAACAGATGGCTCTGTTAACTTACAGAGCGAAGAAGTTCTTCAAGAGAACTAGAAGGCAGTTTCCCCAAAACCCAATTAACAGCAAGTTTGGGTTTGACAAGACAAAGGCCAAATGTTACAGCTGTAACCAACTTGGTCACTTTGCCAGGAAATGCAAGGCTCCCAAATCAAATCCGGGAACCTCACAAGCCTCCACACATCCCTCTACACCTAAAGCTACTAGAAAGTCAACTGAAACAACTGATGTGGCTCAAGAAGTTGACCGGAGCTTTATGGTACAGGATGTGACTCCTGCTCAAACTTTAATGGCTGGAACTAAAGACATCAAGGTATATGAACACCTCTGTACTCCAGCTTGCATTGATAAAGTTAAATTATATCAGGACTACAATATGGAAATTAAATATGATATTGAGTCTTTAAATATTTTAAAATCTGATTTTAAAAGGGCTAAATCTGACTACCAAAAGAAAATTGAAAAGTTAGAGAAAACTGTGTCCTTGTTAAAACATGAACATACCAACTACAAGACTCATATCAAAGATTTAATCTCCAAATTGACTGAGGCTCAAGCCCAGCTTGTCACAGCTGAGGCTCAAGCAAGGAAGCATGCTATTTCTGAGCAAAACTTCCAAGCCATTCTTGCATCATCCTCTCACTCAAAACTTTGTTATCAAAACAAAGGTGGTTTGGGAACCAATGAAATTGCTCCACCACACTCTTATGAGTCTATTAAACAACCAAGATGTGGGTGAAGAGCAAGAGGTTCCATCTGCTGACCCACCTCCCAATAAGTTAAAGCGTGATGCAACTATGGAAATCATTACAGGGAAGGACCAGGTAAATCTACTCATTTCTACCAGTGATGACCAACCCCTGACCACCAAAGCCAGAAGAAACAAAGCTAAGGCAGCCAGAAAAACTGCAAAGAAAGTGGCTGAGTCCAAGCTAAAGATTGACCCAAAACAAAAGGGTGTTTTCATCTCAGCTGGATTCCAGGTGGTGGGAAACTCTGATCTAGGAAAGGAGTGTAGTACTAGCACTCCTGTCTTGCCAAAGGATCAGAAGTGAAAAGGAAAGAGTGTTGATGAAAGCAAGAAAGGCAAGAAACAATAGTCACATCCCTCAAAGGTTAACATTGCATGCATAATGTGTGGTCTGGAAAACCACATGGCTAAAGATTGTTACTACAATCCTGCAAGCACACATTATGCAAATAATGTTAAGAAAGAAGGAGTCAAGGAGGGTTTCAGATTTGGACCATATCACATGGCCCAAGTGATGAGGAAATGAAAGCTTGTCTCGGAAGCAAAGTTGCTTTCGGAAGAAACTCATTCTTCCGAATGGAAAATTGCTTCGGAAGATAAGGCTAAGAAAACTAAAAGAACAAGAGAGTTCCTTTGAAACCTTCCGAGAAGAAGACTGCTTCGGAAGAAAAGGTGGTGAAGGCTTCTTCTGAAAAGAAAGAAGCTTCGAAAGAATTCCATGCTGCACAAGCTTCAACAAACTCATCTACTATGATCAACCAAGGGATGGAATGGAAGATCAAAGAAGATGTTGTAGCCCAAACCTCTTCCTCAAAGACATCCATTGAACCCCTATGCATATATTTTGGTTCAATTATGTCATCATCATTAGAAGAACCCAAGACCAACAAGGCTTGGGTTTCCAATAAAAACTAATCTTCTCATCTTATATGCAGGGACATCCATATGACAAGAACAACAATATGTGGATTGTGGATGATCTAGGCACATGACAGGGAACAGATCTCTCATTCAATAATTTCAACATTTTGATGAAGATCCTGTTCAGTTTGGAGTGAGGCCGGAGGATATATTTCTAGCAGATGGAGTATATCCAATGGAAACTTAAAAGTTGACAAAGTATACTTTGTCAAACATCTTGAACACAACCTGCTAACTGTTTCTTAGTTTTATGATAAAAAGCACCAAATACTTTTCACAGAATATAAGTGCATTATCCTCAAACCCAGGATGACAATTCCTCAGGAATTGGTGCTTCTTAGATCTCCCAGAAAAGGGGATATGTACAAGCTGGATATGAAAAATGCTTCCCCACTGGGTGAAGTCTCATGCTTTCTTTCGAAAGCTGATGGTGATGAGTCAACACTATGGCATAAACGAATGTGCCCTGTCAATTTTAAAACCATGAATAAGTTGGTTAAAAATAACTTGGTACATGGTTTGCCTAAAAAGGAATTTTTCTACAAAGATAACTGTGTTGCATGTATGAAAGGAAAGCAACACAGGGCATCTCATAAATCCAAAGTAGTTAACTCTATCACCACTCCATTACACTTATTTCACATGGATCTATTCGGTCCCACAAGTATAATGAGCATTGGAAGGAAATCATATTGCCTTGTGATTGTTGATGATTTTACAAGATTTACATGGGTATTTTCTTTTTAAGAACCAAAGATGAAACTGCTGAAACTTTAAAATCTTTTATTCTTAAAATAGAAAATCAAATTGATCACAAGGTTAAAATAATTAGAAGTGATAAAGGGACTGAGTTTAAGAATTAAGTTCTTGACTCATTCTGTAACTCAAAAGGGATTGCCAGACAATATAGTGCTCCTAAGACTCCTCAACAAAATGGTGTTGCTGAGAGGAGAAATAGGACACTTATTGAGGTTGCTCGGACTATGTTAGTTGATTCAAAGTTGCATCTAACATTCTGGGCAAAGACAGTCAGCACTACATGCTATGTATAGAACAAGGTTCTTGTAGTTAAGCCGCATGGAAAAACCCCTTATGAGCTATGGAACAAGAGGCCACCGTTCATTGGTTTTCTAAGGTCCTTTGGCAACAGGTGTACCATACTTAACACAAAGGACAATTTGGCAAAATTTGCTGAAAAGTCGGATGATGCTATCTTTGTTGGATATTCCTCCAACTCTATTGCTTATAGAGTTTATAACATTAAAAATCAACAATTTGAGGAATCATCCAACATTGTTGTTAATGAGCACACTCCTTGTGTTAGGGGGAATGGCCCTGATCATTATTTTGATTTAGAATTGTTTCCAAACTATTCTAAACCTTTTTGTGAGAATGTTTCAGCTGGAATAGGTACTCAAAGTGATTCTGATGATGACCAACTGTTTGAGTTACCCAGACCTCTTCCAAGTTCTCCAAGAGTTGCTGCAAACCAAGCTTCCACTATTGGCAGATCTGATAGTATAACTATCTCAAGAGATAATGGAGCTTCAACCACTTGTCAACCTAGTGTGCCTCAAAACTCATCTGGTGACATTGCACAACACCAAGCTGATGGAAGTAGCATCTTGAAGGAGCAGCCAACTGTTAATGCTGCTTCACAGCCAACTGATGTTGATGTTGTTTCTCATTCATTTAATCAGTCCTCATTGAATGAGAATGAAACAACAACTGGTCCAAGTGTTCAACTTCCAGAGCAAAATATGTCCAATCTGGGTCTATCTTTGCAACTGGATGTGATTCCTAAACTCAGGATTCACAACACTCATCCAGCTGAGAACATCATTTGAGATGTCTTTAAAGGTGTGAGAATAAGGGGACAAACTCACAATGGGAATGTCTGCTTGTACTCATGCTTTTTATCTCAGATGGAACCTAAGAAAGTACAAGATTCCTTGAAAGATACTAGCTGGGTTGAGTCAATGCAAGAAGAATTGCTTCAATTTAAAAGACAACAGGTTAGGAACCTATGTCCGCTACCATCCGGTCAAGTACCAATAGGCACCAAATGGGTATTCAGGAACAAGAGAGATGATAGAGGGTTGATTATCAAGAACAAGGCAAGACTGGTAGTTCAAAGATACACTCAAGAGGAAGGAATTGATTACATGATGTCTTTGCACTAGTTGCAAGACTTGAGGCAGTGAGGATCTTTCTTGCTTATGCTGCATCCAAGAATTTTACTGTCTACTAACTTGATGTCAAGTGTGCCTTTCTATATGAGGATATAGATAGGTAAGTCTATGTATGCCAGCCTCCAGGATTTGAAGACCCACAGCACCCCAACTATGTGTGCAAGTTGGATAAAGCTCTCTATTAGCTGCACCAAGCACCTAGGCTGTGGTATGAGACTTTGTCTCAGTTTCTCCTGAAGAATGGATACACTAGAGGTACTATTGACAAAGACTTTACTCATAAGAAAGTTTGGGAAAGACATCTTGCTCGTACAAGTCTATGTTGATGACATCATATTTGGTTCCTCAAATGACCAAATATGCAAAGACTTTGAGAGCATTATGAAGAAGAAATTTGAGATGAGTTCCATGGGAAAAATGGACTTTGTCAGGACCGTGTACGTACGGAATACTAACAGATTCTGCGTTTATACGAATCAAATAGTGCGGAATCCTATTTGATTGGCGATCCAATCAGTGAGAACAATTACCCGATCGATATATGATTGAAACTAAACGTTATGAAAGAATAGAGATCGATCAGGAATGATCTATGAACTTGGACAGGCTTCCTTGGACGTTCTGGACGGCTAGGGTTCGTAAGAATATCAAGTGTTTTCAATTGTTTTATTTTTCCATGAAGGTTAGGGGTTTCCAACCGTACGACTGAACCATTAGCATGGTTCAGTCGTGCGACTGATTCATGCGATTGATCCATACGCATGACTGAAGGTTCAGTCGTGCGACTGAGTCAATCTTATGTCTCAATCATACGACTGATCCAGTCTCCTGGTTCAGTCGTGCGACTGGTCCATACGTATGATGTATTCATGCGTATGGTCCATAAGTATGGGCCATTAGCATGAATACTCATCCAACTATGTTGAACACATTACTTAATCATCATTGACTAAGAATCATGTACAACACCCTGAAACCTAGATAATATGGTCATATATATACATTATACTTCAACACAATAATAATATGAAATTAATAAACATGAATAAACATCAATCACATATTATATTTCATTGTACCATTTCATTACGCATGTGTAAGACATGAAAGACTTTTACATTTAATCTCATAAACTAGGAACATATGCATCTGCAAACTCCCATTTGGTCCTAGTTTCCTCTATCATCTAACACTCTTCACATGTTCTTGGAACTTCTTGTACTTCTCCTCTTTGGTAACTCCTGCATGTATTTCAAATGCAAAGCAAAGTCTTATCACGTGTTGAAACTGGAGAGCTTGTACAATGTCCTGCATGTCATAGAACAGTGGCCACTTGTATAATGTGTTGACATCTTCAGCCGACAAGTTTGTAAGCCACATAGGGTCAAATACCCGGATAGTATCAATCTTTCCATCTCTGTTTAGAACTATGACCGCTTCGCCTATCCGCCAGTCGTAATACCACCATTTGAAGTGTGGAGTGAAGTCCTGAGGCATTTCCCGTAAGGGAATCTTTGACATCGTGCACGGGGGACTCCACTTCAGCACAACTTTTAGCTTCCCAGATATAGGGTCCACTTCAGACCTATGAATGTACCTCTTCGGTTGTTGAGGTCTGAAGTTTACCCACCGGGTGCGGTATTCCTTCTTCAACGCAACCTCGAACCATCCTGACATCTTCCTCGGATTTGCATACAGAAGATCTAAACATGCCAGATGGTTGAGCTCAAAACCAGGGATAGTCTTCAGATCATGAGGGTATCTGAAGTACTCGATCCTTCTCTCTCTGAACAGCATACACATCCAAATCTTCAAAATACGCCCACACTATGATCTTGCCAGACACTTTCTGATGACGTTTGACTCTATAAAGCTTTGTGTAGGCATTCTGCTTTTGGGGCGTGCGCTGGGCTTTCATCTCAGCAAAACAAGCTGCCCATTCAGCTTTCTTGATATCAACGTTTTCGTCTGTAGCTTGGGCTGTGCTTTCTTCTTTCTCCTTTTCTTTTTCAACTTCATCCAGCTTCTCAAAAGTACCATTGTCAAAGGTTTCACCCAAATTGGGGATAACATGTCCGTCTAGATCAGTGTAATGAGGATAATGATCAGCAGTGACGTCCTCTATCTCGATTTCATCGACATCGTTAAGCTCATCGTCACTTGCCACATCAACTGTAGGAGCATCTTTGACCAACTCATCCGGATTCAGCCTGAATATTTCAGCCACCTGTTCATCCGTTAGGTCGTGTATGATCTCTTCCTCCTCTGGAGTGTAGCTCACAAACCTTCTAACTATCCCTTGCAAGTCAAGAATCATGGTTAATTGAGTCTTGACCTGCTAAAGGGGTTGGACATCAAATGCATCTGTTTGTTAAGCTTCATCTGTTTGATTAGACATTAAGCATATCACACATAAGTCATTATATGAAACATTAAGACATAAACAAACATAAATGATCAATAATTACATTAATGTAATATATACTTTAAGTACAAAAGTTTTAAATACAAAATATCTAATCATTACTTTTATCTTGATCCTTTTATTCTTCAGCAGGCGGAGCAGAGGATGAGACTCCTTGATCTTGACTACGTTTGGTCCGCCTCTCTTGAGCTCGAGGAGAGGCTGATGCAGCAGCATCACCTTCCTGGTCATCCTCGTCCTCTCTATCTTTCCCGCTAGGCCCATCTTCTCCAACATCCTCCTCACTGTCATCTTCATCCTCCTCCTCCTCATCATCATCATCATCATCACCATCATCATCATCATCACCATCACCATTATCATCACCATCACCATCCTTGATCTTAAGAGGCTCACTCTTTGACCCTTTCAGCTTTAGCAGTATCTTCTTATTTTTCTTCTCAAGCTCCTCAATTCTCTTCATCAAAGCCAACACCAGCTCATTTTGACTTGTAAGTGCCTGGTGAGCTCGGCCTAAAGCCCTCTCATACTGATCACTCTTCTCAGTCAGCTGTGTAATCTGCTTTCCTTGGGCGTTGTTGATCGCTATCAGCTGGTTAATCTGATTTTCCCTCATGTGATCTGTAGCTAACAGATTTAGCACCAACCTGTTAAGGTCTGCCAGCTGTTCCTCTAACTCAACATTGGGTAGAGTGGAATCATGGGTCATTGGGGCTTGGGTGGATGTCGCGGCTTGGTGGGTGGTGGTAGTGGTGGTAGAAGTGGTGAATATGAGAGGTGGAATGTGAGTGGGATGTGGTGGAGTGGCTGTGGTAGTGGTGGTGGCTGGTGTAGAAGATGTAGTCACTGTGAACCTCAGCCTCTTTCCCTTTTTGCCATGAGGCTGAGCCATTCTCTTCTTCCTGGAGCCCTTTGCACTAGGCGCTCCCCCTTGGCTGCTGGACTGGTCAGAAGTGTAGGAAGGATCAGTGACATCAGTAGCATCTCCCTTAGACTCAGCCTGGCGTCCACCAACCGCCCTGATCCATCTCTCAGTGGCCACGACCCGACTCCCAACTGTCCGTACTAGAGGCTCATCATCTGTCTCCTCTTCTTCCTCTATCAGAAAATCAGGATGAATAGCAGCCTGCTCAGATCCACCTGGAGCCGAAGAAGTAGTAGGTGGAGGTGGTGAAGATATAGAAGAAGTATCAGTGGCCCATGAAGTACTGGGATCTGCATCTCCCCCACCTTGACCGTCATCTTGGACATCATCATCGTCATCGTCGTCGGAGGTGGCAGTCATGAGGGGCTCAATATCTGAATCACTGTCATCGTGACGCCATTTCTTGCGAACAGGTGCCACGTAATCATCCATGGCCAAGTGCCCAAACAGTCTCCTGACAGGGGCCTTCACCTGCTTCCCCCTGTAAACTTTCATCCTGCCTAAGGTGGTATCATCCATCACCTCAAGCACCACTGCATCATCTCTCTCCTTTGGCAGCATAGGAAGCTTCTCATCTATGATAATCTGTAAGAAGCGTGGATACATACAGAAGCCTTCCTTGCCTTTAGCCTCAAGGTTCTCGATCAGATAGGAGAAGATCATGCGAGAGAAACTGAACTGGTGGTTCAGTACCAGTGCAACGTATGCATTCTGGATTTGTTCGGAGAGCTCGTCAAATCCTACACGCCTGGAGGCTATACACTTCAGGATCACATGTGCCAGATACTTGAACTAACGGCACATGTTGCTCTTGTTCAGTATGCCGACATTTAAGTCACCGGCGTACTTGATCCTCATGAAGCATCCCCGGACAGTCAGGGGATGTAGCTTAGTTGGGTAGGCTCCGTCCTCACCCAGATCTAAGACCCGCCTCAGATCATCCTCAGTGATCTCAATCTCTTGACCAAAAATGGAGCTCTGTATACGGTGCGGCTCAACGAACTGGTCAACTCTGGCGCTTTCCCAGAATGCCTGCTGTATGGATCTGTAAGGTGTGCATGGTGTCGAAATAGCTTTGAAGATCCTCGATCTCCTAAGAAATGCAATGATGCCAGCAAACTCGAAAGCATTCCGAGAGGTGGCATCCAAGTGAGCACAGATGTTGTGCTTTGGGGTCATGGTCCATCTATCACCCATGTTTCTGTAACACAATAAACATATAATTAGAGATGTGCATAACAGAAGACAATAGAAACTTAAACTGTTTTGATCAAACTGGCTCAGTCGTGCAACATAACCATACGACTGAGTTCAGTCGTGCGATTGAGCCTGCGACTGAGTTCAGTCGAGCGATTGAGCCTGCGACTGAGTTCAGTCGTGCGATTGAGCCTGCGACTGAGTTCAGTCGTGCGATTGAGCCTGCGACTGAGTCAGTCGTGCGACTGAACCCATCCGCATGATTCATACGTGCGATTGAATCGTGCGTCTGGCTCAATCGTGCGACTGAAGTTCATTCGGAGTGTCCATTCGTAGAAGTCTCTGTGCGACACTCCGACCTTGAATCTTGGTCAAAACTTGATGTTAGACGTTGTGTTTAGACTCATTAGGTTCGCAGAGACTCTAAATAGCACTTTATATCCTTTAAGTCAACTTTAATGTCCATTTAAGTGGTCTATTTTAGGGTTTAACTGATTTCTTGATTTTGGTCGATTAAGTCAGTTAGGGTTTGATTACACCAGTCATTTTGATCGATTTTAGTCCCACAATACCTGTAGATCAATAAGAAACCGGTTAGGATCACAATCGGCAAGTAATCAAGCTAGAACGAAATTTGGGCAGAGTGTCTACGTATGAGCAGGTTTTTTGAATGATTTGAAGGGTGGTGAGAAATGCGACTGACTCACCCCTCTTTTATACTATCTTAATGTTCAATCGTACGACTGGACCTATACGCATGCTCCAGTCGTGCGACTGAGCCCATACTCATGCTTCAGTCGTGCGACTGGGGTTCAGTCGTGCGACTGGTTCATACTCCTTCATCCAGTCGTACGAATGGTTCATTCTGGTGATCCATTCGTATGGATGTTCCATACTCATGGTCCAATCGTATGATTGCCCCATACTCATGGTCCAATCGTGTGATTGCCCCATACTCATGGTCCAATCGTGCGATTAGCTCATACTTATGGTCCAATCGTGCGATTGACTCATACTTATGATTCAATCATGCGATTGGCTCATACTTATGAGTTTGACCTCAGACACTTTCACACACTTAAAGTTTTACCTTTTGATATAACATTATGCACAATGATCATCTTAGACATGATCTTTTAATTTGACACACATTTGATCACCTCAAACGTGATCCTTTTAATTTGAAACTGAATGGTCACCTCAGACGTGACCCCTTTTAGTGAGTGATCCACAGAATTCATCTAGTTGTATAGTCCGACTTTTACCTAACGGAAAAAAACTAGAAAATTAGAAAAACAACTTGAAATCAAAGACAGAATAAGACATATTTTTTGGGTTTTTTTTATTAGAGATGGATTGAAATCTTTTAGAAAAACCGTCTAGCAGATTTTTCTTCCTGAACAGCACAGCTTCACGTTAATTTGATCACTTCTGGAACGATTCATTATGGAATCATACAGGTATATCAGAATCATTTGAGACATTTTAATAAAACATTTTGATGCTAGATCCTTGTTTTGACCGAGAGTCAATAGCAATTTTAGGAAATCATACTAGAACTATAAGATGCACACAATGATTTTGACTGTCAAGAATTGCAGCCACGGTGATTGTCAGTATATTTGTCCTCTTAAATCCATACATAGATTTTTGACTCACATTGGTGATGAGTTAGGTTATATTATTTCAACAAGCATTTGTGGATCCCACACTTATATGGTAATCAACATTCCTCAGGAGATTTTTGAGCGGTCTACGGGTATTTGACAAGAGAGACTATTCTAAGAGCTTTCAAAGAGATGCCAAGCCTCAGGTCAGTGCCATCGCATAGCAGAGAGGCGCAAACAACAATGAATTCTAGAATATTTAGGTTATGCTTATCCTCAGGTCAGTGCCATCGCACAGAAGAGAGGCACACAACCTATCTTCTTGTGAGAGCATTTTTCTTTTCTTTTTGCACGTAACGCACCAACAACATTTGTCATTAGCTTGATTGCGCTTAACAATTTTTTCATGTGCTTTGCTTATTTTTATGGTCATCGCACATATTTGTGGCGTTTATTTTGCTCGTCACCCCTTATTGGAAATACGTTGATTGTGTTAACCAGGGATAAGATGGGAACCCACAGCAGGTTGAACAATTTAGTTTGAATTTAAGTCACCAATGACGTCTACTCATCTATTGTGTTGAATCTACCGACACATCATACAATGGACTAGCAACCTCTAGGTCTACTTTCTCTATGTTACCTGAGTAGTAGACTAGTTGTACTATCATTTTTCCTTTTATTTTGCTTAGACTTCTAAGATTTATACTTTGAATTTTGCATCTTAATCATTTAGGTACTTTTGAGGTCCCAAACAATTTGTTCCCTGTGTACTATCATTTTCCATAAGCGTTGAATCAGAATCACAGATTTGATTTTATTTCTCTTAGCTAAGCTGCTCTCCTCCCTCGTTTTTTTTAAGTAATTAAGTACTGCACGAATTAAATACTAACCTAACCTATTCTCCCCCTAAAATTCTAAAACCGAAAATCTTTTTGTGTTTTTGGATTTTAATAGACAGGAAAATAAAATAAAATAAATAAAAGAAAATAAAAAGAAACTAAAAACGTGTCGGACTATGCACTTTCTTCTTCTAGAATCACATCACATTTCTTTTCATGCCATTAACCTCTAAAAGATATAAAAACCTCGGTTTGTCAAATGCTTTTGTGTAGAGGTTGGCGCGTTGAAAATCCGTATTAATTTTAACAACATCGATTAATTGCTTTTCAAAACAGTCACGTATAAAGTGATATTTAATACCGATGTGTTTAGTTTTAGGATGTTGGACAGGATTTTTGGTGACAGCAATAGCAGCAGCTTTATCAACAAAAATAGGGGTGTTAGAAAATTGCAAACCGTAGTCGCGCATTTGCTGTTGAAT
This sequence comes from Flaveria ramosissima, assembly GCA_025215565.1. Taxonomy (NCBI): domain Eukaryota; kingdom Viridiplantae; phylum Streptophyta; class Magnoliopsida; order Asterales; family Asteraceae; genus Flaveria; species Flaveria ramosissima. Next base: position 65,343,200 of record CM046045.1, on the reverse strand, counting down.
CCAAATGATTTGAGAACAGCAACTTGCAGCAGCAACATATTCAGCTTCACAAGTTGACAGAGCAACTGATGTTTGCTTCTTACACTGCCAAGTGACTAACCGTCTACCAAAGAACTGACATCCCGCAGATGTTGACTTGTAATTCATCTTGCAACCACCATAGTCCGAGTCACTATACGCTGTAAGCTCAAAGTCATCATCATTAGGATACCACAACCCGAGTGTTGGTGTACCCTTCAGATAACGAAAGATCCGTTTAACTCTGATGAAATGATTCACTTTTGGTTTTGCCTGATATCTAGAACAAAGACATGTTGCATACATAATATCAGCACGAGAGGCTGTGAGGTACATTAGGGATCCGATCCTTCCTCTATACATTGTAGCATCAACCAGATCATCACTTTCGTCGGGTGCCATATCGTGGTTAGTGGCAAGTGGAGTTCCAGTAACTGAAGCATTCTCCATGTCGAACCGACTGAGGATATCACCTACATATTTGGTCTGATGCAGGAAGATTCCTTTGGGTGTCTGATCCACCTGTAAGCCTAGGAAGAACTTAATCTCCCCCATAGCACTCATCTCAAACTCTACTTTCATTACAGACTCAAATTCTTTACATAATTCTTCATTCTCGGAACCGAAGATTATGTCGTCCACATATATCTGTACCAGCAGTAAATCACCATCTTTTTCTTTGATGAATAACGTACAGTCAATAACTCCTCTGCGAAAACAATGTTTCACTAGATGAGTTGAGAGTTTCTCATACCAGGCTCTAGGGGCTTGATGGAGCCCGTAGAGAGCCTTGTCCAGTTTGTAAACTCTATCCCGATGATAAGGATCCTCGAATCCTTCAGGTTGACTGACGTAGACGGTCTCACGGATTTCACCATGAAGGAATGCACTTTTTACATCTAGTTGATAGGCTTTAATCTTCATGTAGGATGCATAGGCTAGAAAGATACGGATTGCTTCCATCCGAGCCACAGGTGCAAACACTTCATTGTAGTCAATGCCTTCGACTTGTCTGAATCCTTGAACCACAAGCCGAGCCTTATTGCGGATTATGACCCCTTGGTCATCTTTCTTGCACTTCAAGACCCATTTCGTGCCAATCACCTTACCACCTTTTGGTCTATCCACAAGGGTCCAAACTCCTAGCTTCTTGAACTATAGGAGTTCTTCTTGCATTGCACTGACCCATGCCTCATCGTTTAGGGCTTCACTCACATATTTTGGCTCAAATTAAGACACAAAATATCGATATGCATCATCGTGAAGATATCCCTTTTTCATGACTGAGGCACAATCAGCCGAGTATAGCTGATTTCTTGTTTGTACTCCTGATCGAACATCTCCAATGACGTTGTCCAAGGGATGATAAACATTAATCCGGGATCAAGGGGTGGTGGGAACAACTACCTCATTATCCAGATTGTGTAACCCAGGTTCAGTATCTGAATCTGTTGGAGTATGAGGTTCCGAAGTGTCAAAGGCAGCAGGATGTGATGCTTGTGTACTTTCATTTATGGGAACCTGTTCCTCCTGATTCACATTTTCAGTCTCAACTACTTCATTTTCAGAGGAAGAATCACTTACTTCAAGCTCTCCCCCTGAAGTGCTAGAAGTATCATTCGATGGAGCCGTTGATGTTGAGTCTGGTATTAGAGTGTTCAGAACATCGTACATCATCCTAGAGTTGTTAAAGGAATTGAAGGAATTGAAGAATCCATCATAGTCAAAGAAGAATGAGGGTCCTTTTCCAGCAGGGGGGTGGTGTATCTTTGAACATCAACATTACACCACACTTCTACCTGACCCATAGAGTTGTTATATACTCTCTTGTCTGATATGCTGTATCCGAGAAAAATACCTTCTTCTGCCTTCTCACTAAACTTCCCAGACTGAGTTTTCTTCAGCAGCATGCATGGTGCGCCAAACGGTTTTAGATACTCCAAGTTGGGTTTACGTCGCTGGAGCAGTTCATAACATGTTTTTCCATGTCGTTTGACCACTAAGACTCGATTGAGCGTGTGATAGGATCGGATCTAGTTTGATTAATTAGATTTGAATTTGCAGCGGAATATAACAGAAATAAGATCAAATTCAAGCAAGATAAGTATGAATATGCAATCACACAATGACGATTATAGAGAGAGAACTTTTCTGTTAAAGGAATATTTTCATTCACGTTAATGCTTCGGTTACAAAACAACTAGGTCAACATTCCTTTTATAGAGAAATGTGACGTCTGCTGATGTCACTTGATAGTGACATCTAACAGAATTATACAAACAACTGAAACTATGCAAACTACTGAGAATGTTCTCAACAACTGATCACATCTCAGAGAATGCTAAGTACAAGAACATAAAACTACTAAACTAAAACTACTGAAACTATAAACTACTGAAAGTATAAACTACTGAAAGGTAAATTACAAGTACTGAAAAGGAAAACCATCACAACTACTGAAGTTAATAACTTCAGCTGTTGTGACAACTACTGATCACTCTGGTCTTCAGTCTTTGTCTTCAGACTTTGTCTTCAGTACTTTACTTTCAGACTTTGTCTTCAGACCTTGTAATCAGCTGATGTCTTCAGCTGTTGTAATTTCAGCAGTTGTAATGTCTGTGGGACTTAGAGGTTTTTTTGATCAGGCTCATTGGTTCTTTTGGTCCAACAAACTCCCCCTGAACCAATGCAGCCAAAACCTCTAAGTTTATTGATGATCCCACTTATTCTTTGGCAGAAACACTCTCTTGATCAGTTTCAGAGGTAATCATGTAAGCACAGGCCGGGAAAAGGTTTCTGATCTTTTGATTGGCTAAGTGTGGAAGGGAACTCTGTCTTGGGGAAACTGGACACAGAGTCTTGTCCCAACCATGAAACCTATTTCCCATTGATGAGTCTGTAAGACTCTCTTGCATAGGCCTCAAGGAGAACAACTTGTTCCTCCTTGGTGAGTTCTTCTGCTTCTCCCTCAAAGAAGAACTCAGGGCCATAATATTCAGACAGATATCTTACTGTCTTCCCATTCTTCAACTCAACAGTTGTGATCTCTCTGTATGCAAATTCATCTGGATGAGAGCCTTCTAGCAACAACTGGAGTTCACTCTTTTGAAGATCTTCAAGTCTCTTGTATAACAGCCCCTTCTTGATCATTTTGTTCTCAAGTATAGATTGAGGGGTTGTTTTTGAGTTGTGTGCTCTCTTGAATTCTTCTATAATCTCCCAGGGTGAGACTACCATGGCCAACATAATTGCAGCATTCAAAGTCTTTTTCACTTGGCCATGATATCTACTTGGTATGTTTCTCTTGTGTATTCTGGAACTTACCCTGGGGTCTGGCCAAATCCTCACTCTTTCTCTTTGATGTTGGAATGTATGCCTAAGAGTGTACAGCCTTAGAGCTTGTTCTTCATTGCTTGAATGGATGAGGACTGAGGGAAGTCCTTGTCAACCATTTTGAGAAATTGCTCATCATGCTGCTTCTGCTGTTCTACTTCTTCAATCTTCACTTTCACCATTTGCATTTGCAAGTCAGATGTGATCATCTATTGACTTCTGGGCTCAGGTGCTTTAAGTTTGAGAACAGCAGAGATTGGCAGACTATCCTCTTCATCACCTTCTTCTTCTTCTTCCATCCCAACACCCTTCTCTTTCTTTTAGGTGCATCACTGGTGGTAGATTGAGTGGGTTTCTTAGGTAAAGGAGTTGGTTTTGAGGGTTGTGAGGTTGGTTGTTTTGAGGGTTGTGAGGTTGATTTTGAGGGTTGTGAGGTTAATTGTTTTGGAGGTTGTGAGGTTGATTTTGAGGGTTGTGAGGTTAATTGTTTTGGAGGTTGTGAGGTTGATTTTGAGGGTTGTTTTGGTAAGGGAGATTGTAAAGGCTGCTCTATCATTTTGTTTGTGAGGGTGGCTTTGGATAACTTAGCCATGTCAGATCTTTTCCCAGCACCAGCTTCATCCAGAGCTTCTATGATCAGACCTTTGTTGAAGGTTTCAGAAGAGCATATTTTGGTGGTTATCTCCAAAATGCTATCTCTAGACCATGACTTGACATCAATGATAGGTCTTCCCAAGTGTTTTGATAAGAATCTGATCATAGCCTCCAATCTTTCCCTTTCTTTCTCATTGCAGCCTGCCCATCTATTTTCAATCTCCTGAATCTCAAGCCTTCTGATCTCAGAATCAAGTTTGGCAGTATCAAAGCCTTGTCTGAAGAGCTGATCAATAATCCTGTCCATGGATCTGCTGTGTTGCTCATCAGCTTCTTTGATCATTTCCTCCAACTTCTTCTCATCCTCAGCAACACTTTTCTTTCTTTTGTAAGTAATTATCTCTTTTCCTTTATTCTCTTTGACTTCTTCCTCTTCAACTCTCTTTCTTTTATCATCTTTCACTGACTTAGACTCCCCCTTTTTGGTTGCATTGGGTTCAGGGGTTTGAATGTCAGAAAGTTTCTTTGACACAGCATCATCCATAAGGGTTTGAAGATTTGAGGAAATCCTCTCATCAATTGTTTGAAGGACAATAGTAGTGATGATGGGAGTGATGAGAGGTAAGGAAGATTTAAAAACAGCAACCATTTGCTCAGAGGGGTTCTCTCCCTGAGAAATGGTGCCTGAAACAGAGGCTGGGGGCTTATTTGATGAGAGTGGCTCAGTGTTTGGGAGAGCTTCAACAGAAGCTGCCATCTGTGGGTTAATTGTGGCAGATGGACTTGATTCCTAAGACATTTTGGCAAGCAGTTCTTGTAATCTGCAAACCTCAGCCTCAAGAATGGTGTTTTGGGCTAGAACTTCAAAGAAAAAGCCCAGGTCATCATCAATGTTAGCTGAATCAGCTAACCTCCTGAGTAAATCAGGATGAACATGTGCTGAGTGTAGATCAGTAATCACATGTGCCCCTTTGTCTTGGAACTGGGGACTTCCTGCCTTAGGATTAAGTCCTTCATTGACAGTTGCCTCTGGTGAGGTCTTAGAGATGATACCAGCTTCATCCTGTTCATGTGTTGAAACAGGGGAAGAGGTAGCCTCACCAGATATTCTAGTCTCCACATCAGCACTGGGAGATTGAACTTTATAATCCCTATGCTGTGGGTTGTCAACTACATTATGATCCTTTCCCTTAGCTGTTGAGGTTTTCCCAGTGTTAACAGGTTTCTGGGGAGGGGTAGAGGAATGTAGTTGAGTCGCACTTGTGCAATGACTGCAGTTGGGCTTGTAGGGGTGGTTTCAGTGGGAGATAGAGATGAAAAGGATTGCACCCGGGGTGAATGGTGCTCTTCAATGGCAATCTTCTCAAGTGAGAGAGATTCCAGTAATGTGGCTTCCCCAATGTTGGTTGCATCAGGATCCTGTTGAGAGGATACCTGAGCGGTTTCAGTTGGTGGAGTCGTTGAAACTACAAGGGGATTAAGACTAGTAGTTTCATCCTGCGTTTGTGCTGCAGGGGACTCATCTCCCTGAGTAGCCTTTTTGGGTTTCTTGGATTTTGGTTTGGAGGGGACTTTAGATCTGGAGGTGGAGGTTGTGGGTTCCCTCTGCTTGGGTTTTAGCAGTTTGGCAGCCTCTTTGAGTTGTGGATTGGAGTTGTGCCTGGAGTATACTTCTGGCAAAACTACCAGAGCAGGGACTCCAAGGCCAGCAAGGCCATCAGATTTTAATTGATTAAGAATTATGGCCATAAGAAACCTTGGATATAAAATCCATCTATTAGCCACAGGTTTCATCGCCAAATCTTTTAATTCCAAAAATAATATTTCAGAAAAATTTAGGCTTTGCTGTTCAAGGATAGAATATAATACCTGTTGCCACCTAGATGACATTTGATCCCATGAAGATGTTTTGGGGGCAAGACAGACATTGATCATATGGAAAATGAACCGCTCAGCATCATGGAAGTGCTTCTTCAAAATAGTAGTAGCACTTAGGTCACCCTCATAACCATGATTAACAAAGGATAAATCAATGGTGCCTTTGGGGTATCTGGTGACATAGGTGGCATCATTCAGGTCTAGTGTTTGACGAATGATCTCAGAAGTGATGACCACCTGTTTCTGGTTGACAAACGACTGGAGAGTGATCAAGTCATCATTCTCTGCAGTATGAACAGTGGCGTTTGTCCAAAATTGGCAAAGGGTATCGGGATAGATGGTAGGATTCAAGAGAAAGGTTGTGCGATATTGGGAATCAACCATCAAATCAATGGCAGCATCAAACTTGTTCCAAAAGGCTGATTTGGTAAGGTAAGCGACACAGTTGTGTCAAGGTTTGATTTGCATGGTCGCCATTAATGGAAGATGAACGTTTGGAAAGTGAGTTATGAAAAGTTTGAAGTTAGGGTTAGGTATTTATAGGTTATGAAACGGCTGAAAGAAAATAACTAAAAGTGTTGGTGTGAATCATCAGTTGTTAGAAAACAACTGAAGACATGGTTTTAACTTTCAGATGTTGTAAACAACTGAAGACTTGGTGTTGGTCATCAGTAGTTGTAAACTACTGAAGACTTGGTTTTGGCTTCAGTTGTTTTGAAATGAAATAGTAGTTGTTGTCGTCAATTCACAAAGTTCAGCTGTTTCAATGACCTTAACACTTACTCATCAGATCATCTGATTTTTAGATGTTTCATTGGTCATCAGTACTTATTTATTATAAAAGACATCAGTAGTTTGAACTACATCAGTACTTTTCAACAAATGAAGTACTTCAGTACTTTTAAGTAGTTTAGTCTTCAGTAGTTATAAAAACTGCTAAAGATAAAATGACTTATCAGCACTTATTTTTGACAGCATTATACTAATGCTCATCAGTATTTATTGACTAAGAGCATCAGTAGTTGTCAAATTATTCTAGTTGCAGCATACCAAGCCTGAGTACAAGATTAAGAAAAGTTGCACTGTCCAAAGGCTTAGTAAATATATCTGCAAGCTCATCAGCACTAAGCACAAACTTTGGATCAATCAGACCTTTTTCATAAGAATCCCTGATAAAATGATGTCTGATCTCAATATGTTTGGTCCTAGAATGCTGGATAGGATTCTTAACAATACAGAGAGTTGAAGCACTATCCATTAGTAAAGGAGTCTTAGTCTCTATAATGTCATAATCCAATAACTGATTTTGAAGCCAGAGTACCTGAGATGTACAGCTTGCAGCTGCAATGTACTCTGCTTCAGCTGTGGATGTAGCAACTGAAGTTTGTTTCTTACTCTGCCAAGAAACTAAACAGTTGCCTAGAAATTGACATCCACCAGAAGTTGATTTTCTGGTTAACTTACACCCTGCATAGTCACTATCAGAGAAAGCAACTAATTTGCAAGAGTGCCCAGTGGAATACCAAAGTCCTAGAGATTGAGTTCCTTGCAAATATCTAAAGATCCTTTTGACTGCAATCATATGAGAATCTTTAGGTGCAGCCTGAAATCTAGCACAAACACAAGTTGCAAACATAATGTCTGGTCTAGAAGCTGTAAGATACATCAAGGAACCAATCATACATCTGTAAAGAGTTTCATCAACTGCTTTACCTTTCTGATCAGCATCTAGTTGTGTGTTGCTGCACATGGGAGTAGAACAGGGCTTACAGTTTTGTAAATCAAACTTGGTTAACAAATCTTTTGTGTATTTTGACTGATGAATGAAAGTTCCATCAGCCATTTGTTTGATTTGCAAACCCAGAAAGAACTGTAATTCTCCCATGGCAGTCATTTCAAACCTTTGTTGCATCAATTTAGTAAATGCATCACACAACTGTGGATCAGAGGATGCAAAAATAATGTCATCTACATAAATTTGAACAAGGAGCTTATGCATGCCTACTTTCTTAATGAACAAAGTTTTATCTATGGAGCCTCTAGTGAAATTATTTTGAAGAAGAAAGTTAGATAGTGTTTCATACCAGGCTCTGGGTGCTTGTTTCAACCAATAAAGAGCCTTATCAAGCTTATACACCCAATCTGGATGTTTATGATCTTCAAAACCTGGTGGTTGACACACATAAACCTCTTCCTTTATTTTACCATATAAAAATGCACTTTGACATCCATTTGAAAAACTTTAAGGTTATGGAAAGCAGCATAAGCTAAAAACAATCTGATTGCCTCCAGTCTGGCTACAGGGGCAAAGGTTTCATCATAATCAATACCTTCTTCTTGTGAAAACCCCTGTACAACTAGTCTGGCCTTGTTCTTGACAATTTGGCATTTTTCATTAGTTTTATTCCTAAACACCCATTTAGTGCCTATTGCACACTTACCTTGGGGTAGAGGAATCAGTTCCCACACTTGCTGCTTTTGAAATTGAAGAAGCTCAAGCTGCATGGCTTCAACCCATCCATTGTCCCTTAATGCAACATGATAATTCTTTGGCTCTTACTGACTGATGAAGAGAGCATAGAGACAGAAATTGGACAATTGACTTCTTGTTGAAACACCAGCATTAATGTCACCAATGATCTGGGACATGGGATGATTCTTCAATTCTTGATACTCAATAATATCTGTGCAAGTGTTTGTAGGAGATTCAGCAGCAATAGATGTTGATTCAGATTCTTGAAACCTAGACTGAGATGGCAGTTCAAATGAAGTAGAGGATTCAGAGATTTCATCAGCATTTGTTGTGGATGGAACTGCTGAAGCTACAGGAACATCAAGTGTAGTAGATACAGACAGATGATCACTACAACTTTCATTTTTACCATCAGATGGAGATGATGGAGCTTCAGAAACAATAACAGATGGAGACTGAAATGGAACATATTGCAGTATGTCCAAATCAAACAACTCAACAGGGTTTTGAGGAAATTTTGTCTTTTGGAGATTCATTAAACTTGACATGCAAAGTTTCTTCAACAATTTTTGTTCTGCAATTAAAAACTCTGTATGCCTTGCAAGTAGATGAATACCCAACAAAATACCCTGCATCCACCTTGGATTCAAACTTTTGAAGTGGATTCTTTGTGTTAAGAATATAACAGGGACACCCAAATGCTCTAAAGAATGAAATTAGAGGAGCCAAATGATGTAATAACTCATAAGGAGTCTTCATCAACCTCTGATTCACTAATACCCTATTCTGTACATAGCAAGCTGTGTTGACAGCTTGCAGGATCGGGTTTTGTCACTTAACACTTGTAATTCTCTCAAACTCACTTATAATATCACTCGAACAAGATGAAGCAATGCCTTTAACAAAAGTTGATAATAATATAATAAGTAATCAAAGGAACAAGCAGGAGTATTTTCAAGGTACTTGTATATATTACTTCTCAACTCAAGATTACAAGACACTTACAAGCATAGAACATGAGTTACAATGAGAAACTATATATACTAGATCCTACAGCCGGTTATACTTGATACCAGCTGGAAACCTACGACTAAAGCATATACTACAATGCTATAGTTAAGCTATCTTAGATAAAGTATTATCTAAGATATGGTAGTCATGACATGTCCATGACTTACCTTTTGTCACCAACTAAAGATGGCAACTGTACTTAACATAAAAAGGTAAACAGTAGATTAAAGTATGGTCAATTACATGGCTTTTGAGAAAACGCCATGCAGTATATCAGAGATTTGCAGCGGACTGTCGGACAGACCATACTTATGTCTACTGGATAATAGAAGTGTCTTCCGAAGGTTAACTGGCTTCGGAAGAACAAGTTCTTCCGAAGCCACTTATACTTCGGAAGATGCTTCTATGCTTCCGAGGCTTTAAGGACTTCTTTATACTTCGGAAGTTGACTTCAGAACTTTGTCTTCAAGTCTTGATTCTTCGGAAGTAACTTCTTTACCTTCGGAAGTTGGAGTTTTCCTTCGGAAGTGTATTTTAAACTTAGACTTCGGAAGAGCTCCTTCTTCCTTCGGAAGTCCCACACTTGGCTTCGGAAGTCCTTTGTATGTAGTACTCAAAATCTTCTAAGTGATATGGTTTTGGTTGCAACAGCCTCTCTAGATCCAACAAACTCCCCCTAGGCTGATGCTACCAAAACTTCACTTATTTCTACATCTCAAAGTCTTCAGCACCAGGGACAACAGATATTTGTCTGTCTCTCTGTTCTTTCCGGAAGTGGTGCTGGGAAGCTTGTACAAGTCATTCGTGGATAGGAGATCCAGTCTATCACTTTGAATGACATGTACCCTTTGTTGTGACCCCCTGAAGAGAGTTAGTTGACGGGAGTTATAGTCATACTCCCATCTAACTATGGACTCAAGTTCAGGACCTTCAACCATTTGAAGAAAGGCTTTGCCTTTGGTTGCTGATCCTTTCCTTTCCTCCTCCTCTCTCAGTTTTGACTCCTCTTCAACCTTGCTTCTGGCAGTGAGCTCGGCCATGTGAAGGCTGCCTAGATGATTTCTGATGTGGGCAGCTACATCGGACTTTGAAGGGTTGGAGAATGGTTTCTCTGCTAACTCAGCAATATCAAATCTGTTTAAGTGTAGCAGAGATGAGGCATTCAGCCTGTTAATCTCACCATTCTCTCTCTCAACAACAAAGTTGTGAGAAGAGTCTTCGAACCTCCACTGGACTATCTTCTTTCTGGGTACAAGAGATTGTCTTGGTACCCTATCTCCTTTCTTTGTGTCCAGCAGAGTCACCAGCCTTCTCCTCAGCTTCTTTTCTTCCTCATTCAATGTATCTGAATTGAGGCCAAGGAGTCTTGCAGCTTGGTCCAAAGTTCCTCTTGGCAGATCAAGAAACTCATCTCTTGTGAGGGAACTTGAGGATCCATCAACATAAGTCAGGTTGACTGTATCCTCCTCACATGAGATGTCGCTCAGATAGTGCAGTTGATGAGCTTGGTTTTGATCGCCTTGAATTCCTCCATTGAGAGATGTTTGGAAGGCTGAGGGGATGGTTTGATTGGTTGTTGGGTAGGTTTAGGAGTTTGGGTTCTGGGTAAGGTTTTAGGTTGGATGATGGGTAGTTTAGGTGGCTGAGGTGAGGGAATTGGTAGTTGTGATGGTGTAGGTTCAGGGGTGAAAGGTTCAGGTTCAGTCTTGATTGGGAAGGGAAAGGGTATTGGTTCAGGTTGATGTTGGGTTTGGATATTGGGCTGAGAGGTGGCTTTTGAGGTCATCCCCTGTCCCCTTCTATACATCTCCTTTCTCCTCCCCGCACGAATGTCAGCCTTGATGTCACTAACATGTCGTTGGAGAGTCTTCTCAGACATTGGACCCACTTGCCTGCCAGAGAAGCCATGAGCTTTAAGATAGTTCTTCATCCAAGCTTTCTCACCTATCTTCTTGGCGGCAGACAGTCCAGCCTCTTCTTCTTTCTTCTTCTTCTCTACCAGCTTCTCCCTTGCAGCTCTCTTTCTCTCCTTCTCCATTTGATCTTGCTCTTTGTTAAAGAGCCATAAGATCGTGTCACTATTGTGTGGAGACAACTCCTCTTGAGAGAATCCTCTGGAGAGTAGGAAAGTGATCCTTTCTCTCCTGAGCTGCAGATCAGCTTCTCTTTCTTTTCTCAGCCTTTCTTCTTCCAAGGCCAACCTTGCAGCTTCTTCTTTTTGCTGTCTTTGCAGCAAGGTTGCCTTTTCAAGCTCTATCAGCTCCTCTAATGGTAGCAGGAGTACATCTTCCGAAGCAGCCCCTAGACTGACAAGTCTATCAATTACCTCCACCCTTCTTCTATTGTTGATTGCCTCTTGGTTGGCTGCAGCTGCTTTTGTACTTGCAGCTAACAGTTTCCCAGTTGGCAGTCTTCCTTTCCTTTTAAGCTTCTCCAACCTTTCTTCTTCCTGAAGCTCTTCCGAAGTCATCTTCCTTTTGCCTTTAATGTCTTCGGAAGTGCTAGACTTTGGTGGTTCTTGGGTAGAAGATTCAGGTTGGATGGTGGAGGTAGGAGCTGAGGTCAATGCAGATGTAATAGCTAGTGGTTGGCTGAGAAAGTCCTCCCTATTAACCTCAGATGCAAGTTCCAGAATTGCATCTGTGACTATTAGATCATCGGAAAGAGAGAACAGTCCTTCAGCAGCAGCAATTTCAGCTTCGGAAGTTTGTGTTGGTTCTTCCGAGGCTTTGAATTGTGCTTCGGAAGCCTGTGAGAACACACCTTCTGTCCCAACTGTTTCAGTTGCTGGGCCATCAGTCCTAGTTTCCCCTTCGAAATCAATCTCAGGTTCCACTTGGGCCTTAGGTTGACCAACTTCCTCAACAGTGGTAGGAGGTGCATTCAACCTCTGAAGCTCTTGAGCTCCAAAGTAAATCACAGACATATCCGGACTGGGTTGATCAATTAGGGACTCTAAAAGGAACTTGTTGAAGATCCTATTTAGATCCTGAAGCATCCTTTGATCCACTTGAAACACAACTGGAGGAGGCTCAGGGAAGATGGCAGCTTGTTGTCTTGAGCTCAAAGAAGTAGGAGCTTGACTGATGGTATCCTGTCTTTGGCTTTGTTCCTCAACATTCTCCCCCTTTTTGGTAGCATCATCTTGAGAGGTAGATGAGCTAGAGGAGAGGTCAAGGAGACTTGAACTGTACATGCCTAACAGATCTCTCAATCTGTTTCTCAGCTAGTTTGACCTTGAGAGTTTCAATCTCAAGTTGCTGAGTGGCAGACCTATCCTCTAAAGTCTTAACCTTTGATTCAAGGTTTGAGACTTTAGAAAGTAGGTCTCTTATGATGAGTTGCATTCTTCCCTCATCTTCTTTTGAAGAATCACGGGGAGATGAGGTAACATACCTAGTATGTTCATCCTCACCACCAGATGTGGTTTCTTGGCACCCTGGTTTCCCTTGCACAATGATGTCTCTTTCAGAGGCATCATAGGGCATGGTTGCCGTAGATTCAGTCTGACTATCGTTACCACTGTCCTGAGGATCCATTGAGGCTCCTTCAGTAGTGGCAGCTGAATCTACATGAGTCCCCTCCACATCAGTGGGACTCACCTCAGTAGGGCTTTGCTGGTGTGGGCTAGAGACAAGAGGTTTCTCTAGGCTCTGTTGATCCTTAATAGGGTGTAGTGGATCAACTTCATCGCCTTTGAGAGACATAGTCTCTTCACCAGCTCCGGTCAATAGGTCAGTAAAAGAAAAGGAATGAAGACCTAAGGACCCGGGACTTTGATCAATGTCAAAAGGCATTGAGCTGTCCCTTGGTGGCTGCTCAGGGGAGTATAGAGACTCACCCTGAGGGCTATCAGCTGGGTTATGGGCTCATGGGTCTGAGACTGAGGAGACTCAAGACCCATATTGAGGTCAATAGTGAAGGATTGGTGGACCTCTGGCTGAGTGGGAGCCCCTTGTTCCACTCTAGCCTTTTTGGTTTGAAGAGGAGGGGCTTGTTCAATCAGAGTAGATTGAACAAGGGTTCGTTTGGTACGTCTCTGGTAGGTGACAGTGATTGGAGGAGAAGGTAGATTTGGAATGGTGAGGGTAGTTGCTGGTGTGGGTTCATCACCTGTGGGGTTAACAGGGATGTCACCAGGAGCCATTGGCTCAATCATACCTGGAAGTAGTGCGGTATCCCTTCCAGTGTAGTTGGTAGACACTCTCTTCAAGACTTTGAAGATGGTCGGCCTCATTTGGGGAGCAGACAGAGCAGCTGCACAGACAAGCTTACCCTGATCTAGCTCGCAGTTGATTATGTGCTGTAGAAATCTGGGATACATAAAGAATGTGTCCCTTTGCAGATTTCCCATAAGGTTAGTCAGCACAAACCTTGAGTAGTTGAAGCGCAGGCCTTGTACCAACCCATGAACTAAGCACCCGAGTTCATAGGGAATTTGATCCCATCCCCCGGATTTGTTAGATAGGCAGTGAAGAACCACATGTAGCAGGAACTTCCACTTGTAGGAGAAGTTGAATTTGTAGACTGTAGACCTGCTTACATCTCCACCGTATCCCATTTGGAGATAAGAGTTATCTAACTCAGATTTGGGGAATTCCGTCGGTGCGCCTTCATCATGGAGCTCAAGATGCTCCCTGATGATTTGTTCAGTAATGACCAACTCTTGGCCACAAACACTTGACCTGATAGCACGAACCCCATTTAGGGTTTCAATCCGACCATTTGCCCAAAATTCGGACATTTGGTTGGAGTAAATGGTAGGGTTTACGGTCAGTGCTGTGTAGTATGAAGATTGGGCTAAGAAAGAGATAATATCAGAGAAGTCAGCATCCCTTGAAGAGTCAAGGAGTGCGACCTGGTTGTGCTGAGGGTTTAGAGCCATTTGAGAAAGATAGCAGAGGAAAAGTTCTGAGAGAGGTAAATTGGAGAAGAAGAAAGCTTTTAGGGCAGTGAATTTGGTAAAAAGAGTGTAAGTGATTAACCGGAAGTATTTAAATGGGTGAAATGGCGGTTTAAAGGGTGGTTTGGATAAGATGATGTGAGGGTTCAGAGGATGATGTGACAGGGGCGGTAAGGTTAAGCCATTTAAATAATCCGACATCATTAACAAAATCTTTACTTTTTACAGAGTGGGGCCCAAAAGATTTCCGTTACACAGTAAAATCTTTCTTCCGAGTATAAGGTATTTCCGAAGGTAAAGTTCTTCCGAAGGCAAATGTACTTCCGAAGGTAAATGAATTGCTTCCGAAGATACATGTTGCTTTCAAGTGGAGAGTATTAAGTGCTTCGGAAGTAGATCTGAGATAACCTCAATCGCTTCTTCCGAGACTTAGTACACTTCCGAGAAGAAAATTATCCTATGAGAAATTTGCTTCGGAAGTTATACTGGATATCTTCCGAAGGCAAGTTTCTCTTCGGAAGAACTTATACTTAGTTAAATAAGAAAGGATCTTTTGTAACAGGGCTTAGATTGTATTGACATAAGACTTTACATATTGAAAAGGTTTTCAATTGAGATTAACTAGTCAATGTTTATCATCCCAATAGCTGTAATGAGATATTTAAATCTTTGTTCATCAAATGCTTTGGTGAACAAATCAGCATATTGTTCATTTGAATCAACTTTGATTAGTTTTATAAGATTTTTCTCATGAATATCTCTAATGAAATGATACCTGATGTCAATATGCTTTGTCTTTGAGTGCTTTACTGGATTTTCAGTGATGGATATAGCACTGTTGTTGTCAATGTGGATAGGAGTGCTCATGAAGTTGAATCCATAGTCAATCATCTGGTTTTGAATCCACAGCAGCTGAGCACAGCAACTTGCAGCAGCAATGTATTCAGCTTCAGCAGTTGATGTAGAGACACAGGATTGCTTTTTGCATTGCCATGAGATGATCCTTCCACCAAGAAATTGACATCCACCTGATGTTGATTTCTTGTTGATGTTGCAGCCACCATAATCACTATCAGAGTAACCATAGAGATTAAAATCACTATTTCTTGGATACCAGAGACCTAACTTAGGTGCTCCTTTGAGGTATCTGAGGATTCTCTTGACAACAATTAGGTGAGACACCTTTGGAGCAGCCTGATATCTTGCACAAATGCAGGTTGCAAACATGATATCAGGTCTACTTGCTGTGAGATACATCAGAGAACCAATGATTGCTCTATACTGATGTTGATCAGTATCCTCCCCCTCAGAATCAGGGCATAAATCATGGTTTCTGGGTATGGGCGTCTTTGCTGCTTTACAATCCTTCATATCAAATCTCTCTAAGATATCATTGACATACTTAGATTGATTGATGAAAAACCCTTCCTTCAGTTGCTTTACCTGAATTCCAAGGAAAAAGTCCATTTTTCCCATAGAACTCATTTCGAACTTCTTCTTCATAATGCTCTCAAAGTCTTTGCACATTTGGTCATTTGAAGAACCAAATATGATGTCATCGACATAGACTTGAACTAGCAAAATGTCTTTCCCAGACTTTCTGATGAAGAGAGTCTTGTCAATGGTTCCTCTAGTATAACCATTCTTCAGAAGAAATTGAGACAATGTCTCATACCACAGCCTAGGTGCCTGGTGCAGCCCATATAGAGCTTTATCCAACTTGCACACATAGTTTGGATGCTGTGGGTCTTCAAATCCTGGAGGCTGGCATACATAGACTTCCCTATCTATATCCCCATATAGAAAGGCACACTTGACATCAAGCTGGTAGACAGTGAAATTCTTGGATGCAGCATAAGCAAGGAAGATCCTAACTGCCTCAAGTCTTGCAACAGGTGCAAAGACATCAGTATAATCAATTCCTTCCTCTTGAGTGTATCCTTGAACCACCAGTCTTGCCTTGTTTTTGATAATCAAGCCTCTGTCATCTCTTTTATTTCTGAATACCCACTTGGTGCCTATAGGTACTTGACCAGATGGTAGCGGACATAGGTTCCAAACCTTTTGTCTTTTGAATTGAAGCAGCTCCTCTTGCATTGATTCAACCCAGCTACTATCCTTCAAGGCATCTTCCACCTTCTTGGGTTCCATTTGGGATAAGAAGCATGAGTACAAGCAGACATTCCCATTATGAGTTTGTCCCCTTGTTCTCACACCCTCAGAGACTTCCCCTATGATGTTTTCAGCTGGATGAGTATTGTGAATTCTGAGTCTTGGAATCACCTCCAGTTGCAAAGATAGGTCCAAGTTGGACATATTTTGCTCTGGAGCTTGAATACTTGGTCCAGCTGTTGTTTCAATCTCATTCAATGAGGACTGATTGAATGAAAGAGAAACATCATCATTTCTTTGCTGTGAAGCATCATTAACAGTTGGCTGTTCCTTCAAAATGCTGCTTCCATCAGCTTGGTGTTGTGTAGGATCACCTGAGGAGACTTGAAGATCATCAGGTGAATCCCTTGTTGAAGTTCCACTATTTCTTGAAATGGTTATACTGTCAGATCTTTCAATAGTGGGAACTTGATTTGTTGTTGCTCTTGGAGAACTTGGAGCAGGTCTGGGAAGCTCAAATAGTTGATCTTTATCAGAATTGCCTTGAGCACCTGTTCCAGCTGAAACATTCTCACAAGAAGGTTTAGAATAGTTTGGAAACAATTCTAAATCAAAAATATGATCAGGGCCATTCCCCCTAACACAAGGAGTGTGCTCATTAACTACAATGTTGGAGGATTCCTCAAATTGTTGGTTTTTAATATTATAAACCCTGTAAGCTTTAGAATGGGAGGAATATCCAACAAAGATAGCATCATCTGACTTTTCAGCAAATTTTGCCAAATTGTCTTTTGTGTTAAGTATGGTACACCTGCTGCCAAAGGACCTTAGAAAACCAATGAACGGTGGCCTCTTGTTCCATAACTCATAAGGGGTCTTTCCATGTGGCTTTACTACAAGAACTCTGTTCTGCACATAGCATGCAGTGCTGACTGCCTCTGCCCAGAATGTTAGAGGCAGCTTTGAATCAGCTAGCATAGTCCGAGCAGCCTCAATAAGTGTCCTATTTCTCCTCTCAGCAACACCATTTTGTTGAGGAGTTCTAGGAGCACTGTATTGTCTGGCAATCCCTTTTGAGTTACAGAATGAGTCAAGAACAAAGTTCTTAAACTCAATCCCTTGATCACTTCTAATTATTTAACCTTGTGATCAACTTGATTTTCTATTTTAAGAATAAAAGATTTTAAAGTTTCAGCAGTTTCATCTTTAGTTCTTAAAAAGAATACCCATGTAAATCTAGTGAAATCATCAACTATCACAAGGCAATATGATTTCCTTCCAATGCTCATTATACTTGTGGGACCAAATAGATCCATGTGCAATAAGTGTAATGGAGTAGTGATAGAGTTAACAACTTTGGATTTATGAGAAGACCTGTGTTGTTTCCCTTTCAGGCAAGCAACACAGTTATCTTTGCAGAAAAATTCCTTTTTAGGCAAACCATGTACCAAGTTATTTTTAGCCAATTTATTCATTGTCTTAAACTTGACATGACACATTCGTTTATGCCATAGTGTTGACTCATCGCTATCAGCTTTGGAAAGAAAGCATGATACTTCTCCCATTGGGGAAGCATTGTTCATATCAAGCTTGTACATATCCCCTCTCCTGGGAGATCTAAGAAGCACCAATTCCTGAGGAATTGTCATCCCAGGTTTGAGGATGATGCACTCATGTTCTGTGAAAAGCATTTGATGCTTTTGATCACAAAACTGAGAAACACTTAACAGGTTGTGTTCAAGCTGTTTGACAAAATTAACTTTGTCAACTTTTAACTTTCCGTTGGATATACTTCCTCTGCCAGAAATATATCCTCCAGCCTCACCTCCAAACTGGACAGGACCTCCATCATAATGTTGAAATTGTTGAAGGAGAGATCTGTTCCCTGTCATGTGCCTGGAGCATCCACTATCTACAATCCAAATGTTGTTATTCTTGTCATATGGATGTCCCTGCACATAAGGTGAGATAATTAGTTTTGATTGGAAACCCAAGCCTTATTGGTCTTGGGTTCTTCCAATGAGAGTGACATGATTGAACCAAAATTTATGCATGGGGGTTCAATGGATGTCTTTGAAGAAGAGGTTTGGGCTACAGCATCTTCCTTGATCTTCCATTCCATCCCTTGGTTGATCATAGAAGATGAGCTTGATGAAGCTTTTGTAACTTGGCATTCTTCCGAAGCTTCTTTCTTTTCGGAAGAGACCTTCACCACCTTTTCTTCCGAAGCAGTCTTCTTCTGGGATGGTTTCAAGGGGACTCTTCTGTGAGTCTTTGCAGCTTTCACTTCCGAAGCCTTTTTCCTCTCGGAAGAAGAACTTTCTTCCGAGACAAGCCTTGCTTCGGAAACAAGCTTTCCCTTTTTCATCACTTGAACCATTTGATATGGTCCAAATGTGAAACCTTCCCTGACTCCTTCTCTTTTAACATTATTTGCATAATGTGTGCTAGCAGGATTGTAGTAACAATCTTTAGCCATGTGGTTTTGCAGACCACACATTATGCATACAATGTTAATTTTCTGGGAATTGGAGGGTTGCTGTTTCTTGTTCTTTTTCTCCTCATCAGCAACCTTTCCCTTTAACTTCTGATCCTTTGGTAGGATAGGAGTACTGGTACTATACTCCTTTCCTGAATCAGAAGGTCCAACCACCTGGAATCCTGCTGATATGAATACACCCTTTTGCTTTGGGTCTATCTTCAGCTTGGATTCAGCCACCTTCTTGGCAGTTTTTCTGGCTGCTTTAGCCCTGCTTCTTCTGGCTTTGGTGGTCAGGGTTTGATCATCATTGGTCTGGGAGGGCTCAATTACCTGTTCCTTCCCTGTGATGGTCATGGTTTGCACAGTTGCATCACTCTTTGACTCTTTACAAGGTGGGTCAACAGATGGAACCTCTTGCTCTTCATTACCACATCTTGGTTGTCTTACAGACTCATAAGAGTGTGGTGGAGCAATTTCATTGGTTCCCAACCCACTTTTGTTTTGATAGCAAAGTTTGGAGTGAGAGGATGATGCAAGTATGGCTTGGAAGTTTTGCTCAGCAATAGCATACTTCCTGGCTTGAGCCTCAGCTGTGACAAGCTGGGCTTGAGCCTCAGTCAATTTGGATATTAAATCCTTGATTTGAGTCTTGTAGTTGGTGTGTTCATGTTTTAAAAGAGATACAGTTTTCTCTAACTCCTCAATTTTCTTTTGGTAGTCAGATTCAGCTCTTTTAAAGTCAGATTTTAGCACATTTAAAGACTCAATATCGGATTTAATTTCCATATTGTAGTCCTGGTACAACTTAACCTTAGCAATACAAGTAGGGGTACAGAGATGTTCATATACCTTATTTTCATCTGTTCCTGCCATGAGTGCTTGAGCGGGAGTCACATCTTGGACCATAAAGCTCCAGTCAACTTCTTGAGCCATAGCTGCTGTTTCAGTTGACTTCCCATTGGGCTTTGGTGTAGAAGGATGTGTGGAGGCCTGTGAGGTTCCCGGGTTGGACTTGGGAGCCTTGCATTCCCTTGCAAAATGGCCAAGCTGGTTACAGTTGTAACACTTAGCCTTGCTCTTGTCAAACCCAAACTTGCTAGTGATTGGGTTTTGAGGGAATTGCCTTCCAGTTATCTTAAAGAACTTCTTCGCTCTGTAGGTAAGGAGAGCCATTTGCTGGACAATGTCCACATACTCTATGTCATCTGGACTGAAGCACTCAAGATCATCAAAGCAAAACTGATGATCATTGGAGTGTCCATTCCCTGAGACAAACGCACAGCCCTCCTGAAAGGAGCTTTGCTGAGCTTGATGAGACCTTGGAGTCTCAGGGAATGTGATATAAGGCCCAGATGAACAAGATGGCTGCTGGGTGTATGACAGGTACTGCTGAGACTGGGAGATACCTGAGCCTTCAGCAACCATTAAAGCGTTGCTAGCAGGAAGGCTCAAGGGTCTGCTTGCTTGGTGATCCTTCTTACTTTCCATTTCCAAACGGTATCCATCAAGGATCCCATAAAGTTCGGTCATGGTGAGAGTGTTTAAATTCTCTGTTCTCTTAATGGAGACACAGTAGAAAGTCCACTCATTGGGTAGAGCACTCATGAACTTTCTGGTAAGGTCTCTAAGTTCTTGAGTGATTCCCACAGATTGGAGGGAGGAGATAAGATCCATATACCTGAAATATTGCTGGCTAAAAGTTTCTCCAGCAACATAGGTGAAGTTCTCAAACTGCTGCTTCAGTGAGTCCTTCTTTGAATCATTAGAGCTCGAGTACATTTGAGCAAGTGCATCAAAGAGTTCTTTGGCTGACTTACAATGCTCAAACCCCACCATGATGGAGTTTGGGATTGCAGTCATGAGAACAGTCATAGCATTGCTGTCTATGTCAAGCTTCTTCCTGTCTTCATCGGAGTAGTCTTCAACAGCCTTCTCGATCATGGCACCGTTTCCACCAGCAACTTTTGGCTTGTACGGGCCATTAACGATGGACTGCCACATCTTGCTATCCTGGTATCTGATGAAGCCTTCCATTCTTCTGCTCCAAGACCTGAAGTTTTCAGGATCGATGATGGGAGCTTTGGTCATCGTTCCCATTTCAACTTCAGATTTGATGAGGGCCATTTTTGAGTGAGGTATAAGGAGGAGTGAAAAACTGGTTGATTAGGATGGTAGATCTCACAATCAAGAGCCTAAAACTCTGATACCAATTGCCGGATCGGGTTTTGTCACTTAAACTGTATTTCTTTCTCTCAACTCACTTATAATATCACTCAAACAAGATGAAGCAATGCCTTTAACAAGAGTTGATACAATATAATAAGTAATCAAAGCAACAAGCAGGAGTATTTTCCAGGTACTTGTATATATTACTTCTCAACTCAAGATTACAAGACACTTACAAGCATAGAACATGAGTTACAATGAGAAACTATATACTAGATCCTACAGCCGGTTATACTTGATACCAGCTGAAACCTACAACTAAAGCATACTACAATGCTATAGTTAAGGTATCTTAGATAAAGTATTATCTAAGATATGGAGTCATGACATGTCCATGACTTACCTTTGTCACCAACTAAAGATGGCAACTGTACTTAACATAAAAGGTAACAGTAGATTAAAGTATGGTCAACTACATGGCTTTTGAGAAAACGCCATGCGTATCTCAGAGATTTGCAGCGGACTGCCAGACAGACCATACTTATGTCTACTGGATAATAGAAGTGTCTTCCGAAGGTTAACTTGCTTCGGAAGAACAAGTCTTCCGAAGCCACTTATACTTCGGAAGATGCTTCTATGCTTCCGAGGCTTTATTGACTTCTTTATACTTCGGAGTTGACTTCAGAACTTTGTCTTCAAGTCTTGATTCTTCGGAGTAACTTCTTTATCTTCGGAAGTTGGAGTTTTTCCTTCGAAGTGTATTTTACACTTAGACTTCGGAAGAGCTCCTTCTTCCTTCGGAAGTCCCACACTTGCTTCGGAAGTCCTTTGGTTGTATACTCAAATCTTCTAAGTGATATGGTTTTGGTTGCAACAGCCTCTCTTGATCCAACATAGCTTCAGTCCGAAAGATTAGTGGCAAACTTGAGTCAGCCAACATTGTCCTTGCGGCTTCAATAAGGGTCCTGTTCTTTCTCCACCACTCATTTGCTGGAGTTCTTTGAATACTATATTGTCTCTTGATTCCCTTAGAAAAATAAGAATTCATCAAGAGTGTGATTCCTAAACTTGTGCCATTATCACTTCTCACACATTTGACTGGAAGTGAATGCTGCTTTTCCACATGCAACACAAAATAAATGATGATTTGAGCAGCCTCATCCTGGAATGCAAGAAGAAAGTCCATACATATCTGGAATAATCATCAACAATTACCAGACAGTATGTTTTCTTTGCCATACTCATTACTCTAACAGGACCAAAGAGATCCACATGCAGTAATTGCAAGCAGGCAGTGGACTTGGGTTCTTCTATAGGAGGGAATGAGACTTTGTGTTGCTTCCCTTTTAAGCAAGCTGGACAGTTATCATCACATTTGAACTCCTTCAATGGCAAACCTCTCACTAAACTATGATGAATAAGCTGATTCATGTTCTTAAGATTCACATGACCAAGCCTTCTATGCCATAGTTCAGATTCTTGAGGAGAGGCTTTGGAGAACAGACATGGATGGCCTTTAAGATCGATTTTCTTTGAAAAATCTAAGGCATATACTTTTCCAATCCTGTTGGCCTTCAGGAGAGTATATTCATCCAATATCTTATCAATCTTGTTCAAAACTTTGGAAGACAGAATCCGACAGTTTTGACTTGTGAAAAGTGCAACATGCCCTTTATCACACATTTGACTGACACTCAATAGATTGTACTTGAGGTTCTCCACATGGTTAACATCATCAAATCTTATTTCCCCATTTGAGACAAATCCTTTTCAATGATGTAACCCTTGGCATCATTTCCAAAAGAAACAAATCCCTTCTTCCCTTGAGAATAATCATGAAGAAGAGAGCTGCTCCCTGTCATATGCATGGATCCTCCACTGTCTACATACCAGATGCTTCTTTGGCATGCTGAAGAACCCTGCATTTTTCACAAAAATTAGTTAGCCTTTGAGAACCAAACCTTTTTGGTTTTGGGTTTGTTTTCATCAACAGATTTTAAACTAACTGATTTTGCATGATTAACAGCTTTTGAAGATGTAGATGGTGCTGAAAAGGATTCCTTTGATTTTGGCTTAGGTGTTTTCAGTGGTTTAATCACAAAAAACATCTAATTGGTTAACTCTCCCCAATAGATGTTGAACCATCATAACAAGTTGTGTCTGATTGGTTGTCAAAGTTTTCAACTCAGTTGACACATCAGTACTTGTTGGTGATTTGTTCTTGTGATTCACCACGTCCTCCCTTTTAAAAGACACAGACTTAGTCTGAGTTTTTGATATTCCATTAGGAATATTTGCAGCTGTTGTGTGACAAACCCCTTCCTTCTTTGTGACTTTTTGAAAAAACTTTGGTTTATCAGATTGAGAAGATTGTGGTACAAACTTGGTTTGAAATTCATCTTTCATTTTATGCATTTTCTTCTTAATGATTTTCTCTTTGTTGAATTTTAAACCCTTGTTATACCAGCATTCATCAGTAAGATGATTAAACAAACCACATGTTTCACATGGCTTTCTTTTCATCTTTTGTTGATCAACTGCTGAAGATGATGAAACTACTAAAGATTTGTTCTTCAGTACTTTCTTCCTTTCAGTACTTTTGGGAATTACTGAAGGATTTGCAACAACTGAAGATTTGTTCTTCAGAAGTTTTCTATCAGTACTTTGAGATTCCTGATAGACCTTTCAGCAGTTATCAAGCAATGCTTGTTTTCCTCTGATTTGAAATGCTCTTCAGGTGTTGTGTTTTGCCCTTCAGTACTTTGAGTACTTTGTGGAACAACACCTGAATTACTCATTTTCTTCTTGATCATGTGTTTAGAAGCAGAGGGACCATCAGCAATTTGATTAGCTGAGGTAATAACACTGACTTCATCCTCTGATTTTGAATTATCATTTGAGGATGAAACACATGATGATGTGGTTTGGGAATTACAATCATCCTCAAATTTTACTTCTAGCTTGGGAGTAAAATCTGTATGAGGTATGGTATGATTATACCCAATCCCAAACTTCACATTAGAAGCTGTTTGTTTACTGAGAAGCATTTCAAATCCCTTGCATGAAGTTACCCAACGTTCACAATTAACTTGAGTAGCTGCAAGTGTTTCTTTGAGATTCTTGTGATTTTCCAAAATGACCTCTACCTTTGCTTTTTCATCAGTGATTTGACACTTTAGTTTATAAATCTCCTCATCCTTCTCTTTTAAAACAGACTCAAACTCAGCTTTTCTTTTGGAAATTGCTTTTTCTAGGTCAGGGTTTTGATTAATTAAAGCTACATTTGCTTCCCTAATTGAAACAAAAGCAGCTATGCATGACTCAGAACATAACTTGGCCTTAGCCTCAGAAGATACCTGTGGTACCTGTGATGATGAAGGATTTCCATCAGTAGACTCCAAGGCCATTAGAGCAAGATTTCCAAAAGGGTTTTCACCACCATGTTGACCAGCACCAGCAAATAGTTGTTCAGAATAACCAGAGACATCATCTGGTAAGCTGCTCCAGTCAACAACCTCAGGGGTGAAAAAGCTCTGATGAGATTGAGATTGAGATTGTTGATTTGTTTGAGATAGTTGAGGATCAGGTAGAGCATGTGGTTGTTGAGCCATGGGTACAGGAACCTGACTAGACTGAGGCATGTAAAAACATGGATAAGGATATGGCATTGGACTTTGAGGAACAAAGAATGTAGGAGATGATTGATGTTGTGAATGATGATCAGAACTGGTAGAATGTTGCCCTTTGGATTGTGAGCGATTGCTTGGAAAAGTCACAAAGGGTGCAGATGAGTTAGATCCAGATGATCTACACTCTCTAGCAAAATGTCCAAGTCTATGGCACTTGTGACATCTCAACTTGCTCTTATCAAAACCAACTTTGGTTTTGCCAGAGAGACCAGGGAATTTTCTACCTGTTCTTTTGTAAAACTTTTGAGATCTGATATTGATCAATGCCATTTGGCTCAAAATATCCATCTCTTCCAGATCATCATCAACAATTCCTTTCAAATCATCCATCAGAAAACACAAGTTATCAACACTAAAACCTGAGTTACCCTCAACTCCAACAAAAGCATGATTTCCACTGTTTGAAGAGAAATCAATATGCTCATCATATGAACTTTCAGATGAAGCATATTCAGACTCATGACCAACCAGAGCAGTGTTTCCTGGTACAAAGTCATCATTGAGCTTTCCAGATGAAGATAGTTTCCTTTTATGTTCTATCTCTCTCTCAAATGTTAAGAGTTTCCCATGAAGTTGGGTGAGAGATAGAGTATCCAGATTTGCACTGGAGCGTAGAACAATGGTATAAGTGTCCCATCTCTCAGGCAGGGATCTGAGGAATCTGTTAGTCATCTGGCTGTTTGTATATTCATGTTGAACCATTTTTAGCTCAGATATCAAACATGAAAATCGCTCAAATTGTTGAGTCAATGTCTCACCCTTCCTATGAGAGAATGTCTCATATTGCTGGGCAAGGATTTCTCTATTGTTTGCTAAGACCTCATCAGTTCCTCCAAATTGTTTTTTCAGAGCAACCCAGAGATCATGAGCAGTTTTATGGTGCATAAGCCCAGAGTAGATTTCATTAGGCAGTGCCATGGCCAGAATTCCATGGGCTTTAGCATCAATTTCAAACAGCTTTAAATCCTCATCAGAATATTGTTCCTTCTTCTTTGGAACCATCTCATTGGTTTCAGGATTACTCACCATAGGCTTATATGGTCCATGAACCACTGACTTCCAACAACCTGAACTGTTAACAGACAGGTGATGGAGCATTCGGCGTTGCCATATGTTATACTCACTCTTAACAAGCATCGGAGGCTTAGTTGAGGAGCCTGTATTGTGAGGATCATTGATTGAAGTAGTCATTTTCACCAATTCAACCAGATTCAATGAGATTAAAATCAGTCTAGCTTAAAAACTCAACAACACAATTGATGGGTTTGATAGAACACAAGAAAACAAGTTTAACCTTTTAAACTTTCTGAAAAACGCAGCGGAAGTATAGCATTATAACATGTTTATAATCTGAAAATTTCATGTTCTTAATGATGTTTTAAGATGGAGAAACAAACCCAAATCAAAAGGGATCTTTTGTATGTGAATAAACATGCTATGTATACATAAAACAACATAATATGACAACCACAAAGGGGCTGCCATATCTACCTTTCTGCAGCCCTAAAATCGACCAAAGAAGAGTAGAAAAGATGCTGAAAATTCGGCCAAAACTCCAAGGAAGGAGCCCTCAAGCTTGTATACCCCAAGCCTCCTTGCAAAGCACCTTCTTGTTAGGAAGATTCAACACCAAAATCAACACAAAATGGCTCTCAAAACTCCAAATGCTGCTGCTCCTGGCCGTAGCTATTGTGAGAGAGAGAGAGGGATTATTTTGGTTGTTCTTGCATGTATGGAGAGTGGTCAAATGAAGAGTGTAAGACTAATTTAGTTAGTGTGTGTTTTCAAGACACCAATGGTCCAATAACCATTAAAGGGGGCGGCCAAAATGAATTTAAAACCCAAGTTTTCCCACTAAAACTTGAACACACACACAATTAAAACTAGTCTTTTGTCACACATTAATAAGTCATCTACTAGACTTATTTAAAAATGTGACATCTGTCTTCTTTAATTAAACAATTTAATTAAAGTACACTCATATGTTATTAATGTTATTTAACCCTTTTAAATGACAAAAATAACAATAAACTCATTAACAAATTATCCATATAATTTGTTCCATCTCATATGCAACTTATTTAGAAAACCCATTTTCTAAATTTGGTGTAGATATTTAATTGCATGATCATATCATCAATTAAATATTAATTGGTGTTTGCTAAGCTTGTCATTGGGTATAACCCGACTTGGATCATAACGTACTAACCACATCAATATTCTAAGTGTCTTGGGCACATAGAATCCTACAATCTCCAACTTGCCCAAGATTCATAGAAGATTGATGCAAGCAGTAAATACCGCCTAACAACGGTTTACTACCCTTAATACGCATGACTTATAGCCATTCAATAACATCATCCCTTTCAAGTACCCTACTTGAAATGATTTAGGTGAATCAATCATTTATCCTTTTGTTACAGATGTCATGTTAAATCCAAAAACACAGAATGGTCATTCCTTGTTGATTTAACTTATCAGGCCTTAGACATCTAACTCTCAACGAATAAGAGGAACAAATTCCATCTTGACTACATACGTTTCTCACAAACACCTCGTGTCATATCTGAACATACCCTTATGTGCTGTCCATTATTTCAGGACAGTGAAGAATAAGCTCAAGGTATAATACTTGGTGAATATCAAAACCCAATATGTATCTCAGGTCGGAGGATACCAAATGATATTTGCCTTTACTCAAATTTACTTATGATCAATCAATAAGATTCCATGTAGTAAAATTTGAGATGCGGGTTAGTCCAATATTTGTATCCCACAAAATCTATGAACCTTGGTAGCAACCCATTGCTCTATATCATCCTTATGAATATCAACCAATCCAAGTTCATAATAATCTTGCCCTCACACTTGTTCCCACAAGTATGAACGACTACGGACATTTAGAGTAAACAATTTACTCATGGATTAAACATGCTAAATTGGAACATTAATTGAAACATTATAACCAAATAATTTTATTCAAATAATAAAGAGTTCCACATATCCAAATACAAAGTTTACCAATCAAATCCAATCACTAGAATATCGAAGTCCCATAGCACAAGTATGACCTTCATGCTTTGCCTTTTCAAGGAGCTTCGTGAGAGGATCCGCAATGTTTTGATCCGTGTGAACTTTGATAATACATATCTTTCCTTTTTCAACTTCATCTCGCATGTAGTTGAATCTCCGCTCAATGTGCCTAGTCTTTGATGAGCACGAGGTTCCTTGATTTGAGCAATCGCACCTTGTTATCACAAAAGATCTCTAGGGGTTCCTGAATGGAAGGGACAACCCCTAGATCGGCAATGAATTTCTTCAACCATGCAGCTTCTTGAGCTGCCAATGAGGCGGCAACATATTCTGATTCTGTAGTTGATAGAGCCACCACATCCTGTTTGGAGCTCTTCCAAGAGACCGCTCCTCCATTCAGAATGAAAATATATCCCGATTGTGACCGAGAATCATCACGATCGGTTTGGAAACTCGCATTCGTGTAACCTTTTACAACGAGTTCCTCATCACCAGATCCATAGATTAGGAACATATCTCTTGTCCTCCTTAGGTACTTAAGTATGTTCTTAACAGCCATCCAATGACTGTTTCCAGGATTTTGCTGGTAACGACTTGTCATGCTTAAGGCGCATGACACGTCCAGTCGAGTGCATATCATTGCATACATGATGGATCCAATAGCAGATGCGTATGGGATTGCCTTCATTTTATCTTGCTCATCCTTTGAGCTAGGACATTGAGTCGTACTCAATATCGTTCCTCTTTGAATAGGTACGGTACCTTTCTTAGAGTTCTCCATCTTGAACCTTTTCAAGATCTTATCAATGTATGCACTTTGATTCAAACCAATCAACCGCCTTGATCTATCCCTATAGATCTTTATTCCCAGAATATAGGCGGCTTCACCAAGATCCTTAATAAACAACTTCCAAGCCAGGTTTTTACACCTTCCAAGGTTGGAATGTCATTTCCAAATAGTAGTATGTCATCAACATACAATACTAGGAAAGTTATTGTGCTCCCACTAGCCTTCTTATACACACAAGCCTCATCAGCGTTTTTGATGAAGCCAAATTTCTTTACCTCCTCATCAAAACGATGATTCCAGCTTCTAGATGCTTGTTTCAATCCATAGATTGATTTCTTTAACTTGCATACTTTATTAGGATGTTTTGGATCGACAAAACCTTCAGGCTGAACCATATAGACATCTTCCTCAAGATATCCATTTAGGAAAGCCGTTTTGACATCCATTTGCCAAATCTCATAATCATAATGAGCAGCTATGGCAAACAATATCCTTATAGACTTTAGCATCGCAACATGTGAGAAAGTTTCATCATAATCAACCCCTTGAGTTTGAGTGAAACCCTTTGCTACAATTCTAGCTTTATAAGTATCCAAGTTTCCATGCATATCGGTTTTCTTCTTGAAAACCCACTTACTTCCAACTACCTTGGAATTAAGAGGTGGCACAACAAGTTCCAAAACTGATTGTCATACATGGATTGCATCTCAACGTTCATGGCCTCAAGCCATTTGTCACAATCCAAATGGACACTGCATCATGGTATGTGGTTGGTTCATCTGAATCTACCACATAGCATCCATCCATGAAAAATCCATATCTTTCAGGTGGATTACTAGTTCTACCACTTCTGCGAACGTTTTGTGTGTATTGATCAACCATTTGATCATCTTCAACATCCTCATGTTGAGTGCTAGTTTCAACCAAACGTGCATCGGGTTGTGGTTCTTGATCCTCCTCAAGATCCACTGTTCTACTGTTAGTTCCTTCCATAAGGAACTTTGCTTCTAAGAACTCACCCTTTCTGGCAACAAACACCTTTTGTTCCAATGGATCATAGAAATAATATCCCATAGAATCTCTAGGATATCCAATAAAGATACACTTGGTGGATCGGACTTCTAATTTGTTTGGGGTGTGAGTCTTAACATAAGCCTCATAACCCCAGACCCTTAAGTATGATAGGGATGGAACTCTTCCATGCCATATCTCAAAAGGTGTCCTTTCCACCTTTTGGTTGGGGCCATATTTAAGATACGGGCCGCGGAGAGCAAAGCGAAACCCCAAAATGATAGAGGTAATGTGCTTCTAGCCATCATAGATCGGACCATATCCAATAAGGTTCGATTCCTCCTCTCAGACACACCATTGTGTTGTGGTGTTCCAGGTGGAGTGAGTTGTGAGACAATCCCACAACTCCTAAGATGATCTTGAAAAGCATCACTTAGGTATTCACCTCCTCTATCGGTACGAAGAACTTTAATTGACTTGTTGAGTTGATTTTCCACTTCATTCTTGAAGATTTTTAAACATTTCAAAAGCTTCATCTTTGTGTCTTAATAAGTACACATACCCATAGCGACTATAATCGTCGGTAAAGGTAATGAAGTATCTTTCACCATTCCTAGTCATTGGCTTAAAAGGACCACATACATCCGAATGTATGATTCCTAATAAATCTTTTGCCCTATCGTTAGTCCCACTAAAAGGTGCCTTAGTCATTTTACCTTGTAAACAAGATTCACATACATCAAATGAATCACATTCATTTGTTTTTAAAAGACCATTCTTTTGAAGTGTTTGTATACGTTTCTTGTTATATGACCAAGACGACAATGCCAAAGATAGGTATCATTCAAGTCCAACTTGAGTTTCTTGGTGTTAGTTTGGTACAATGAACTATTTAAAGCATTTTCATGAACCAATTCATTATAAAACACATTAAATACATGAATTACTTTAAAAAAGAACATAATCATTTAAATTGAATATCTTTTCAACAATACAATAATCATAATGTCTTAATGGGATACAGAAATAATGTTCCTAGTCAAACTAGGAGCATACAAAAATATTCTTCAAAATAACATCCAAGCCACTTGGAAGTTTTAGGATGTAGTCCCCACGAGCTTCAACTTGGACTTTGGTTCCATTGCCCATGAAGAGGCTAACATCCCCTTGATTGAAGTCCCTATTTCTTTTGAACCCCTGCAACAAATTGCAAATATGAGTTCCACATCCGGTATCTAATACCCATGTGTTTGAAGATGTAACATTAAGATCAATATGAATCATGTATGTTGTACCTGAGGTCTGCCCGGCATCCCTCTTTGCTTTCAACTCTTGGAGATGGACGGGACAATTCCTTGCCCAATGTCCTATCTCCCCACACTTGAAGCATGGGTCATTAGTAGCAACCTTTTGCTTCTTCTCTTGTGGTTTGGGTGGCACCCTTGCCACCCCTTACCCTTTTCCCCATACGGGTCCTTTACCCTTGGCAACCTTGCCTTGGGTGCGGGATAAGGCCTTTCTTGTTCCCACCTTCATTGATGGTGAGAACGGGTAAAACCCTTTTACCCATGGCCGCCTCGCCGCCGTTTTAAGCATTGAGTGAAGCTCACCAATGCTCTTGTCCCAAGCATTCATGTTGTAGTTCAACACAAATGTCTCGAACTCTTGGTAAGGCCATTAAGGATCAAATCCGTGGCCAATTCCTTCGAGACGGGACAATTAAGCCTCTCGAGGCGGTCAATATGACTTTTCATCTTAAGTACATAAGATGAAACAGATTGGTTGTCGTCCATACGACATGCATGGAGTGCTCGAACCGTTTCGAAGCGCTCAACCCTTGCTTGTTGTTGGAACGTTTCCTTCAATTGGGTTATCATGTCATAAGCTCCGTGATGTTCATACTCTTTTGGAGATCCGGAGTCATGCTCGCTAGCATGAGACAAGACACTTGGACGGAGTCCTCAGTGTACTTCAACCAATCGTTGAAGGCTCCTCATCATCCTCAGTAGGTTGATCGGGGATAGGGTCGTCTAAAACATATGATCGTCTCTCTTGCTTGAGAACGATTCTCAAGTTTCGATACCAATCAATAAAGTTGTTATGATTTAGACGTTCCTTTTGGAGGATCGCTCGTAATGATTGGTTGGACGCGGATGAGTTATCGTGATTTTCATTGTTGGTGGCCATCTACAAAAATTAAACAAAGGTCTATTTAGTATTTCGATATTGCTATTTTTAATAATATGCCTTTTAAGGTCATTTTTATATTAAAATCTAGAACCCAACATTACATTTAAATTGTGGTTAGGTGACCTTTATCCCACGATTTAAATTAATAAGGTGGTCAACGATTGACGGTTGCAACCATTTGCAACTTCTAGAGGTATGGGATCGACTTTAAACATCATATGTAAAGTCGGCATGTTAATCCTATCAACACCATTTGGAAACCATATTTAGGTGATCCATTTAACATGGTTTGCAAATCAAGTTATCCTACTTGCACACACGTGTGAGTTTACCCACATAAGTGGTTAGGTGACCTTTATCCCACCAATGTGGTATCCCCACCTTAAATCACAAGTTCCCTCTAAATGGTTAGGTGACCTTTATCCCATTTAGAGTTTCAAATGACTCAAGTGTTGTGCAAAGGACGGTGTTAACTTGTTTGTTAAAAGTTTAGAGATTTCATAATTCTAGTTTTAGAAAACTCTATGTACTTGTATTTGCATGCTTTCAAATACAAGGTACCCTATGGTCCTTTGATTAAAACCAATTTTAATCTTTAAAATCATTAAATCATTTTAATAACCTTTTATTACTTTTAATGATTAAGAACTACCATATTTCAGCTTGTAAAGTTTTGTTAATGAGTTTGTAATGTATGACAAAATATCAACCAAACAATCAAACAAGCATAAACATAAACAACCATAATGTGCATAACCCTAGCTACTATTGTGACCACACTTGTTTGCCATCACAAGTGTGGTCATTTGGTCTTCCTAAGGGTTGAAATCAACACAAAATTGAGGTCATCATAGACCCCCACTTGAACTTGCATCCATATGCTTCAAGTTCCATGTCTTTGATGTCCATCTTTGGGTCTTGATCTTGTGCATCTTCCTTTTACAAAATTGTATCCTAATACATTTTTCTAATAAAAGAAATGCACCTAATCTATTAATTACATAACCAAATGAATAAATAATTACAACCCAAATAATAAACAAAAAATTACAACCCAATGAATGAATAAAACCAACCATTCCAATCATCCAAATCAAAAGCCAAAGGCTAGGTAATGCACACTAACATCCAATGATCATATCATCCAAACATATAATGAAACCCCACTTAAACCACCAAATTTCAGCCAACATAAACTGAAATTTTGGGTTTTAAACATTGTCCAAACAATCAACATTTCATAATATATATCTTTCAAGATCTAATCACTAGCATATGTGATATGACCTTGAAAGTTGGGGGAATCATTCATACAAAATATAGCAGCCCAAAATCAGCCATAATAAGTAGATAATACTTCTTTAAAACCGATTTTAAAGACTATGAACAAGCAAGTTATCCACATAACCGGCTCTTGATGCCATTGATGGGTTTGATAGAACACAAGAAAACAAGTTTAACCTTTTAAACTTTCTGAAAAACGCAGCGGAAGTATAGCATTATAACATGTTTATAATCTGAAAATTTCATGTTCTTAATGATGTTTTAAGATGGAGAAACAAATCCAAATCAAAAGGGATCTTTTGTATGTGAATAAACATGCTATGTATACATAAAACAACATAATATGACAACCACAAAGGGGCTGCCATATCTACCTTTCTGCAGCCCTAAAATCGACCAAAGAAGAGTAGAAAAGATGCTGAAAATTCGGCCAAAACTCCAAGGAAGGAGCCCTCAAGCTTGTATACCCAAAGCCTCCTTGCAAAGCACCTTCTTGTTAGGAAGATTCAACACCAAAATCAACACAAAATGGCTCTCAAAACTCCAAATGCTGCTGCTCTGGCCGTAGCTATTGTGAGAGAGAGAGAGAGAGGGATTATTTTGGTTGTTCTTGCATGTAGGAGAGTGGTGTCAAATGAAGAGTGTAAGACTAATTTAAGTTATGTGTGTTTTCAAGACACCAATGGTCCAATAACCATTAAAGGGGGCGGCCAAAATGAATTTAAAACCCAAGTTTTCCCACTAAAACTTGAACACACACACAATTAAAACTAGTCTTTTGTCACACATTAATAAGTCATCTACTAGACTTATTTAAAAATGTGACATATGTCTTCTTTAATTAAACAATTAAATTAAAGTACACTCATATGTTATTAATGTTATTTAAACCCTTTTAAATGACAAAAATAACAATAAACTCATTAACAAATTATCCTTATAATTTGTTCCATCATTCATATGCAACTTATTTAGAAAACTCATTTCTAAATTTGGTTTGTAGATATTTAATTGCATGATCATATCATCAATTAAATATTAATTGGTGTTTGCTAAGCTTGTCATTGGGTATAACCCGACTTGGATCATAACGTACTAACCACATCAATATTCTAAGTGTCTTGGGCACATAGAATCCTACAACAATTTGAATCTCAAATTAATTGACCGGAAGCGACAGAAAATCAAACTCTATAATTAATTCTTGCAAATTTGCTAATTCGATCAAACTTAGATATCAAAAGAGCAGTTTCAATGATCAATTGTTAAATCGATCAATGATTAACCAGCTCTGAACCATTTGATAGGATCGGATCTAGTTTGATCAATTAGATTTGAATTTGCAGCGGAATATAACAGAAATAAGATCAAATTCAAGCAAGATAAGTATGAAATTGCAATCACACAATGACGATTATAGAGAGAGAACTTTTCTGTTAAAGGAATATTTTCATTCACGCTAATGCTTCGGTTACAAAACAACTAGGTCAACATTCCTTTTATAGAGAAATGTGACGTCTGCTGATGTCACTTGATAGTGACATCTAATAGAATTATACAAACAAACTGAAACTATGCAAACTACTAAGAATGTTCTCAACAACTGATCACATCTCAGGAATGCTAAGTACAAGAACATAAAACTACTAACTAAAACGACTGAAAACTATAAACTACGAAAGTATAACTACTGAAAGGGTAAATTACAAGTACTGAAAAGGAAAACCATCACAACTACTGAAGTTAATAACTTCAGTTGTTGTGACAACTACTGATCACTCTGGTCTTCAGTCTTTGTCTTCAGACTTTGTCTTCAGTACTTTACTTTCAGACTTTGTCTTCAGACCTTGTAATCAGCTGATGTCTTCAGCTGTTGTAATTTCAGCAGTTGTAATGTCTGTGGGACTTAGAGGTTTTTCTGATCAGGCTCATTGGTTCTTTTGGTCCAACAGCGTGTAACAAGCATTAGCCACTGCCTCATTCCAGAATTGAATAGGCAGTTTCGAGTCAGCTAGCATTATCCTGGCAGTCTCTATCAGGCTCTGATTTTTCCTTTCAGTAACGTCATTCATCTGTGGAGTGTAGGCAGATGCAAATTGATGTACAATTCCTTTCTCTCTACAGAATGCCTCCATCCACTGATTCTTGAACTCTGTTACGTATCTGATGAATCTGCCTTATTTCTTTCAGCTTGTAGAGTGATTCCAAAGTAGTAACTAGATGTTTGAATGATTCAAAAGTTTCTAATTTGGCTTTCAGAAACATCACCCAAGAAAATCTTGAGTAATCATCCGTTACTACAAATCAATACAGATCACCAGCAATGCTCTTTGTATTGACAGGGCCAAACAGATCCATGTGTAGAAGCTCAAGAAGAAGATCTATTGAATGAATTTTTTGCTTTATGAGATTTCTGGTCTGTTTCCCTTTCTTACATGCTACACAAAATCCGGGGTGGGAGAGTTGAAGTTCTTGAAAATTACTCCATTCACTAAATCATTTTGAACTAACTGATTCATCTTCCTTGGATTAATGTGTCCCATTCTCCTATGCCAAGAGATTGAATCCATCTCAGTTGCCTTTGACAGAAAGCATTGAACATTGTGATCAGTTGCGGAGGCTTTTGATAGATCCAAGACATACAAGTCGTTATATCTTGAAGCTGACATAAGAACTTTATCCTCCTCAATCACATAGTCCTTCTTCAACATGTAGCACTTCTTGTTGTCAAATACAACTTTGAATCCTTTATCACAGATCTGGGAGACTGAAAGTAAGTTGTTCTGTAGTTGTTGAACGTAGTTGACCTTGTCAAACTTCACTTTCTCGTTTCCTACTTCGCCTTGAGCGGTGATGTAACCTCCTTTATTCCCAGCAAATGAAACATGTCCCCCTTTAAGTTGTCTGACGTTGAAAAGGAGAGACGAGTTCCATGTCATGTGCCTGGACGCCCCACTATCAATAATCCAGGTATTAGTGATAGCACTGTAGCGGACACCCTGCACATACAAAAGAAATGATTAGTTCAGGTTTGGAACCCAAGCCTTAACTGGCTTGGGTGACTCGAAGGAATCACACATCATAAACTCAACCCATTGTCCTTTAGAGGATGAGGGCATATCTTTCTTCTTATCGTTCTCTCACTATCAGACCCTATACTTGATTTTTCTTTCCATAAGCCAGTCTTGTGTAAGGCCAGTTTGTGGTAAACAGACACCTGACTTATGGTTTGAACTTTAGGTTTACTAACACTCTTAGGTGGAGTGTTAGATCTTGTTTTAGAAGAACTTGGTTTTGTATCATAAAGTTCAATTTTCCTTCTGGGTGTCTGATAGTAAGGGCAATTAGTAGAGATATGTCCTCGTTTTCCACAATTGTAGCAATATCTTGCTTCTACAGATTGGAGAGAACTTGTGTGTGATGTTGAGTTTAGTGAAGGTGTGAGATGTTTCTGGTTTGGTTTTGTCACTACTCTTTTAGATGTTTCATCCTTATTAACAAACTGAATCGTTTTAACATTTTAAACATCTTTAACTTGCACTTTGGTTGGACTTTGATGATTAATACGTTTGTGGTTAACTGGTTTAGCCAGTTTGGGTTCTGAAATGGACGTTGGTGCACCTGACCTTACATTAACCCTTTTGAATGAATCATTCAAATTCTCAACTGGCATCTTGCCTTTTGCTTTCAAAATAGACTCCTTCTGTTTAGTGTCAGATTTCACAGTCTCACTCGTGGAATCAGGATCACTAACTAGAGGAGTAGACACCACATGATCCTTAATTGGGTTGTTATTAATAGGTCTACATTTTGTATTCAAAAGGATCTCATATGGTGGTGGAACGACTTTGTATCCCAAACCTTCCCCATTGTTTTGTTCTTTCACTAAGTTCTGTACTATGTGAGAAGAACTAGCCCAACTATGCAGTTTTTGTTTTAATGAATTAACCTCGACTTCCAAAATTGCTTTCTCCTTTTTGGTTTCTTCTAATGAATTTAGATAAAACTTTATATCATTCAATTGATTTAAGGCAACAACCTCGGTTTCCCTTAGTTGTTTACCCAAAAGTTCTATCTTTTCTTTAAAACTGCACTCATTTTGTTTTAATATACGATTAGCTTCAGTGAAGAGTTGTAAGTCATTTACTAAGTTATCATTGTGTTCTAATAACCTAGCAAATTTTAGATCAATGCTTTCCCTAAACTTTTCACATTCAGAACAATCATGTTTATTAAATAATTGATCTAAGAAACTTACCTGTGAGGAGTCAGTGGAATCAGCCATCAATGCAGAGGTTGACTTTCTGTTGTTGGAGTTTCTGAAATAGTTGCCCTGAGCTCTTCCTCAATCACGTGATTTACCATGTTTATAGCTTCTTCTGAATCTGACATAGCTTGCTCAGTTGCAATCTCACCTTCACTGGCAGACCCATCATCCAATGCTTCGACACAAGCAATGTTTGATTCTCCAGGAGAGACAAATCGGAAGGACCAGTCTTGTCCTTCATCACCTTGAGCAATTAGTGCCTTAGTCTCTTTACTTGAAGAACTAGTTCCAACCATGTCTTTGTCTTGACGGTTGAAAGTAGGAAATGGGTTACCATTTCCCGTTTTCTTGGGCTTCACACATTCACGTTTAAAATTCCCTTTTCACCACAGTTGAAGCAGGTGACCTTGGTTTTGTCGAAACCAAAAGTCGTATCTTTCATGGCTACTAAATTCTGCCCCTTCTTCTTGACAAACTTTTTAGCTCGTCTAACTGCACTTGCTAGAGCACACATGATATCCATTCTTTCCAGCTCGTTCTCGTCAACCTGCTCGTAGTCTTCATCTGCAAGATGACAATTTCCGATCTTCCCAGCAACTGAACCATCATACGATTGGACCACTGCTGCTAGAAGATCTATATGCTCCTTTGCAACTTCCACTATGATATTACCGAGATTCTCGGTCTTCAACTTCGTTGTATTGACTTCAGGCACTATGTATTGAGTCGACGATGACCCAGACATTTCTGATCCTGAAGCAATGGTTTGGAAAGGAGCCGTGGAACTGGACACGAACGCTGTTTGTAGTGGTGCTCCTGAACCAGCTGAAGTGGGAACTGAGTTATATAGTGAAGGATTCTGAACGTAAGATCCTTTCTTTGACTTGTACTTCATCCTCAGTTCCTCCTCTCTTAATTTCAAGATGAAGTCATTTATGTCCAACGTAGCAAGTATGTCGTTTTGTCTCAAGTTGGACACAAATGAATCCCATTTCTCAGGCAAACCATCAGCAAAGCTTGAAACCTTATCTTCCACAGACGTCGTTACTCCATGAGTGTGTAGCTCACTCATCATATGGTAGAACCTGTCGATGATGTCATCTAAGCTCTCGTTTCCTATAGAAGAGAAGTTATCGAGCTCCTTCTTGAGAGCCTTAGCCTTAAGTGCCTTTAACGTTGCATTACCTTCGTATCTCTTCTCCAATGCATCCCACAACTTTTTAGCCTGCTTGTTCTCAGAAGATTGGTGAAAGATGTCTTTCGGGATTGACTGAGTCAGCAGAGCATAAACTTTCTTCTCAACATTGTAGAGAATCTTCTGAGCTTCACTCATCCCTCCCAAGGTTAACTTGACTCCATTAGCACTAACTGGCACTGTGTAACCAGTCTCTATAGAAGTCCAGAGATTTGGATCCACTCCATTTAGGTAAATCTCGAACCGCTGTTTCCATTGTGGATAGTCGTCCAACGTTATAAGCTTCGGCGGTTTATTGTGATTTCCTACCTCATTCTCCAGAAGTAGTAGATTCTGGATGCGTGAGTCCTTCCCGGCAGTAAACGCTGAAAACTGATCTTCCATTTGTATGAACTTTGTACTTTGAGAACAGGACAACTTTAATCATGCGAATGAACAATGCGTATGGATCACTCGTGCGAATGAAGAGTGCGAATGAATTCAATCGTGCGATTGGATTCAGATGTGCGTATGAACAAGGCGAATGCACTCAAATGACTGAAGTGGTTCAGTCGTGCGAATGAAGGATACGACTGAGTTCAGTCGTGCGAATGAGTTCAATCGTACGAATGAGCTATTCGTGCGACTGAAAGCTGCTGTGTTTGGAAAAATCGAATTTTTGGCACTTAGACATGAATAACGATTTACCCAGAAACCCTAATCTGCCGTATGACGAAAAACTTCAACTTTAATGCTTGGAAACAACGAAAAACACCTGTGGACTCAAAGAGATGACTCTTTTGAGTTAAAACGTGAGTTTTGACACAATTCTAATTGAATCAAACGCAAAACCAAGAGCCAAAGCTCTGATACCACTTGTCAGGACCGTGTACGTACGGAATACTAACAGATTCTGCGTATATACCGAATCAAATAGTAAGGAATCCTATTTGATTGGCGATCCAATCAGTGAGAACAATTACCCGAGCGATCTATGATTGAAACTAAACGTTATGAACGAATAGAGATCGATCAGGAATGATCTATGAACTTGGATAGGCTTCCTCGGACGTTCTGGACTGCTATGGTTCGTAAGAATATCAAGTATTTTCAATTGTTTTGTTTTTCCACGAATTAAGTGGTATTTATAGGTTAGGGGTTTCCAATCGTACGACTAAACCATTAGCATGGTTCCGTCGTGCGATTGATTCATGCGATTGATCCATACGCACGACTGAAGGTTCAGTCGTGCGACTGAGTCAATCTTATGTCTCGATCGTACAACTGATCCAGTCTACTGGTTCAGTCGTGCGACTGGTCCATACGTATGATGTATTCATGCGTATGGTCGGCCATTAGCATGAATACTCATCCGACTATGTTGAACACATTACTTAATCATCATTAACTAAGAATCATGTACAACACCCTCAAACCTAGATAATATGGTCATACATATACATTATACTTCAACACAATAATAATATGAAATAAATAAACATGAATAAACATCAATCACATATTATATTCCATTGAACCAATTCATTACGCATGTGTAAGACATGAAAGACTTTTACATTTAATTTTATAAACTAGGAACATATGCATCTACAGACTTTTTCCTTGGAATTTAGGTGAAGTAGATGAAGGAAGGGTTCTTTATCAATCAATCTAAATATGTCAATGACATTTTAGAAAGATTTGATATGAAGGATTGTAAGCCAGCCAAAACACCTATACCCAGAAACCATAATCTGTGTCCTGACTCTAAGGGGGAGGATACTGATCAACATCAGTATAGGGTAATTATTGGTTCTCTGATTTATCTCATAGCAAGTAGACCGGTTATCATGTTTGAAACTTGCATATGTGCAAGATATCAGGCTGCTCTAAAGGTGTCTCACCGAGTTGCTGCCAAGAGAATCCTTAGATACCTCAAAGAAACACCTAAACTGGGTCTCTGGTATCCAAAGAACAACAATTTTAATCTCTATGGCTATTCTGATAGTGACTATGGTGGCTGCAATATTAACAAGAAATCAACATCAGGAGGATGTCAATTTCTTGGTGGAAGGATCATCTCATAGCAATGCAAAAAAGCAATCTTGTGTTTCAACATCTACTGCTGAAGCTGAATACATTACTGCTGCTAGTTGCTGTGCTCAGTTGCTGTGGATTCAAAACCAGATGGTAGACTATGGATTCAACTTCATGAGTACTCCTATCCACATTGACAACAATAGTGCTATCTCCATTACAGAAAATCCTGTAAAGCACTCCAAAGACAAAGCACATTGATATCAGGTATTATTTCATTAGAGATATTCATGAGAAAAATCTGATTAAACTAATCAAAGTTGATTCAAATGAACAATATGTTGATTTGTTCACGAAAGCATTTGATGAACAAAGATTCAAGTATCTTATTACAGCTATTGGGATGATAAACATTGATTAGTCCATCTCATTTGAAAAACCTTTTAAAATGTGTCTTGTCTTTGTCAAAAACAATCTAAGACCTGTTACTTAGGGTTTTTCTTCAAAATTTTACTAAGTAAAAATTCTTCCGAAGAGGAATTAACCCTCGGAAGATGTCATGTATATCTTCCGAAGCAAAATTCCTCCAAGGGAAATCTTCTTTTCGAAAGAGTTTTAGTCTCGGAAAAAGCATTTGATGAAGTATCAAATCTACTTTCGAAGCTTATAAACTTCTCCACTCGGAAAGCCCTTTTTACTCTCGGAAGTAAAACACTTACCTTCGGAAGTAAGATTGGCTTCGGAAGAAGATTACCTTCGGAAATGTTTTATACTCGGACGAAAGCTTTTACTGTGTAAGGAAATCTTTTGGGCCCCACTCTGTAAAAAGCAAAGATTTTATTAATGATGTCGGAATATTAAAATGTATTTAACCATACCGCCCCTGTCACATCTTACCCCATAGCATCTTTTCACCTTATCCAACCACCAAAACCGCCTTTTCACCCATTTAAATAACCCTGACTCACTTCTTTAGTATTTTTACCGAATTTACTGCCCAAAGCTTCCTTCTATCCAATTTACTCAAATTCAAACTCATTTCTCTGCAACTTCTCCTAAAAATGGCACTAAACCCTCAGCACAACCAAGTCACACTCCTTGACTCTTCCAAAGATGCCGACTTCTCTGAAATCATCTTTTTCTAACCCAATACTTCCCTAACTGTCAACCCCATTGTCTATTCAAAACATATGACCGAATTTTGGGGAAATGCTCAGATTGAAACCCTGAACGGAGTTAGGGTTCTTAGATCGAGCATCTGTGGTCAGGAATTGATCATATCAGAACAGATCATCAGGAAGCATCTAGAGCTTCATGATGAATCCTTTCCTACGGAGTTCCCCAAAGCAACCTTGATGACATATATACCCAAATGGGATATGGCGGTGATGTGAGCAGGTGAACGGTGTACAAGTTCAACTTCTCTTACCATTGGAAGTTCCTGCTGCACATAGTCCTTCACTGCTTGTCAAACAAGTCTAGGGGATGGGATCAAATCCCATACGAACTAGGATGCCTTGTTCATGTGTTGGTAAAAGGCCTCCGTTTCAACTATTCAAGATTTGTGCTGACCAATTTGACGGGGAACCTTCAAAGGGAAACATTTTATATGTATCCCCGGTTTATTTAGCATATCATTAACTGTGAGTTGGACCAGAGCAAGCTTGTCTGTGCATCTGCTCTGCATGTTCCTCACATGAGGTTGTCCATCTTCAAAGTGCTGAAGAGGATGTCCACCAACTTCACCGGAAGACATACTGCATTGCTTCGAGGTATGATTGAGCGCATAGCTCTTGGTGACATCCCTGTTAACCCCACAGGTGATGAACCCACACCAGTAATAACCCTCACAATGCCAAATCTTCCTTCCCACACCATCAAAATTACTTATCAGAGACGTCCCAAACGAACCCTTGTTCAATCTACTCTGATTGAACAAGTCCCCCATGTTCAATCCAAAAAGACTAGAATGGAAACATGGGCCCCCACTTAGTCTGAGGTAACACCTTCCTTCATATTTAACCTCAAGCTGAAACCACTTAGGGTGAGTCATTATACTTTGCTGAGCAGCCAAAAAGGGACAACCCTCTCAAAGGCTCAATGCCATTAGACATTGATCAAAGTCCCGGGTCATTAGGCTTAACCTTAATATCCTTTACTGACCTACTTATTGGAACTGATGAGGAGATTATGTCTCTTCATGGCAATAAAGTTGATCCATAACACCCTCTCAAATATCAACTGAGCCTAGAGAGACCTTTTATCTCTAGCCCCGATCAGCAAGCCCAAACTGAGGTGAGTCCCACTGATGTGGAGGGGACTCATGTAGATTCAACTGCCACTACTGAAGAAGCCTCATTGGACCTTCAGGACAGTGGTAACATCTCTGAGACTAAATCTACAGCAACCATGTCCTTTGATGACTCTGAAAGAGACATCATTAGGTAAGGGAAACAAGGGTGCCAAGAAACCACATCTGGTGGTGAGGATGAACATACCAGGTATGTCACCTTATCTCCCCATGATTCTTCCAAAGAAGATGAGGGAAGTATGCAACTCACCATTAGAGACCTACTTTCTAAAGTCTCAAACCTTGAATCCAGGGTTAAGACTTTCCACTCAGCAACTTGAGATTGAAAGTCTCAAGGTCAAACTAGCTGAGAAACAGACTGAGAGATCTGTTAGGCATGTACCAATTCAGGTCTCCTTGACCTCTTCCTCTAGCTCATCAAGCTCTCAGGATGATACTACCAAAAAGGAGGAGAGTGTTCAGAGACAAACAGATGAGGAACCATAAAGTCTAGCACTTTTAACTCTGACTTCAAGATATCCTGCTCAACAAGCTACAGTTTTCCCTGGGGCCTCCTCCAGTTGTTATTCAACTGGGGCCTCCTCCAGGCTTTATTCAAGGATGCTAAAAGATTTAAGCAGGATCCTTTCCAAGTTCCTGATGGGATCTTACATTGAACAATCAAGCCCTGATGTTGTTGTGGTGTACTTTGGAGCTTGGGAGCTTCAGAGGTTGAATGCACCTTCTTCCATTGTACAAGAAGTTGGTCAAACTAAGGTCCAAGTTGAACCTGAGATTGAATTCGAAGGGGAAATGAGGACTGACGGCCCAGCAACTGAAACAGTTGGGACAGAAAGTGCAATCCCACAGACTTCCGAAGCTGAAGTCAAAGCCTCGGAAGAACCATTTCAAACTTCCGAAGCTGAGATTGAAGTTGTGGAAGGGGTTATTTTCTCTATCCGATGATCTAATTGTCACAGATGCAATTCTTGAACTAGCATCTGAGGTTAATAGTGAGGACTTTCTCAGCCTACCCCTCACTCAAACATCATCACTATCACTTGCTCCCATCACCACCTCTCAACCTGAAACCTCTACTCAAGAACCTCCCAAGTCTAAAGCTTCCGAAGACACTAAAGG
Organism: Flaveria ramosissima; assembly: GCA_025215565.1. NCBI lineage: Eukaryota > Viridiplantae > Streptophyta > Magnoliopsida > Asterales > Asteraceae > Flaveria > Flaveria ramosissima. The sequence goes on along the minus strand of CM046045.1, from coordinate 65,299,325 downwards.
GAAGAGGAAGATGACTGCGGAAGAGCTGATGGAGGAAGAAAGGTTGGAGAAACTGAAAAGAAAAGGTTGACTCCCCACTGGGAAGTTGCTAGCTGTAAGTAGTAAAGCAACTGCAGTTAACAAGGAGGCTATCAATAATAGAATAAGGGTGGAGATCATTGAGAGGCTTGTCAATCTTGGAGCTGTTAGTGAAGATGTGCTCCTGCTACCACTAGAGGAGCTGATTAAGTTAGAAAAGGCAACTCTGCTGCAGAATCAGCAAAAAGAAGAAGCAGCAAGGTTGGCCTTGGAGGAAGAAAGGAGGAGAAAGAAAGAAGAAGCTGACCAGCAGCTGAGGAGTGAAAGGATAGCTTTCCTCAACTCCAGGGGATTCTCTCTTGAGGAATTAACTCCTCATAACAATGACACGATCTTGTGTCTTTTTAAGAAAGAGCAAGATCAAATGGAGAAAGAGAGAAAGAAGGCTGCCAAGGAGAAACTAACAGAGAGGAAGAAGAAGAGTAAGAAGCAAGACTTGCAGCAGTCAAGAAGCTAGGAGACAAAGCCTGGATGAAGACTATCTCCGGGCTCATGGCTTCTATGGCAGGCAGATGGGTCCTATGTCTGAGAGACCCTGCAGCGACATGTCAGTGACATCAAGGCTGACATTCGCGCAGGAAGAAGGAAAGAGATGTACCGGAGAGTACAGGGGATGACTTCCAGACCAACACCTCAACCCTAACCTCAACCTGAATCAACTCCTTTCGCCATCAAAACTGAGCCAACCTTTGAGCCTTACACCCCTGAACCCATACCATCATCCTTACCCTCTTCCTCACAAAAACCACCTCAACTACCCATCCTCAAACCCAAAACACTCCCCAGAACCCAAACATCAACACCTACCCAACAATCACCCAAGTCATCCTCTCAGCCTTCCACACATCTCTCCTTAGAGGAATTCAAGGAGATCAAGATGAAGCTCATGAAATATACTACTCTGAGCGATAGAAGGAGTCAGTTAAGCTAACTTATGTTGATGGCTCCTCATGTTCCCCCACTAGAGAACAATTCCTTGATCTGCCAAGAGGAACACTGGACCAGGCTGCTAATCGTTTTGGCCTCAACTCTTACTCACTAAATGAAGAAGATAAGAAGCTAAGAAGATGGCTGGTGACTCTACTGGATTCAAAGATAGGGGACAAAGTACCAAGTCAGCCCCTTGTGCCAAGAAAGAAGATCATCCAGTGGAGGTTCGAGGACTCTTCTCACAGCTTTGTCGTTGAGAGAGAGAATGGAAAGATAAACAAGCTTAATGCCTCATCTCTGCTATACTTAAGCAGGTTTGATATTGCTGAGTTAGCAGAGAAGCCATTTTCCAACCCCTTCAACTCTGAGATAGCTGCTCACATCATAAATCATCTGAGCAGTCTTCATCTAGCCGAGCTAACCACAAGGACCAAGATTGAAGAGGAGTTGAAGATGAGAGAGAAGGATGAAAGGAAAGGATCAGCAACCAAAGGCAAATCCTTCCTTCAAATGGTTAAAGGTCCTGAACTTGAGCCCATAGTTAGATGGGAGTATAAGTATAGCTCCCGTCAACTAACTCTCTTCAAAGGGCTACAACAGAGGGTACATATCATTCAAAGTGACAGACTAGATCTCCTGTCCACGAATGATTTGTACAAACTTCTCAGTACCACCTCAGGGAAGAACAAAGAGATAGATAAATATCTTCTTTCCCTGGTGCTAAAAGTTTTAAGAAGCAGAAACAAGTGAAGTTTTGGTAGCATCAGCCTAGGGGGAGTTTGTTGGATCAAGTAAGGCTGGTGCAACCAAAACAAACACTTAGACAATTTCGGTGCAACTGATGAAGAACTTCCGAAGGCAAATGCTGAGCTTCCGAAGGTTAATTCTGAAGGAGCTTCCGAAGAGAAACTCCAACTTCTGAAGACAAAGTCCTTCTTCCAAAGTTCAACACTTAGAAGAAACCAAGACAATGACTTCTGAAGTATAAAGACCTAAAGAATGTCTTAAGCCTCGAAAAGAATAGTCTCTTCCGAAGTATAAGTGGCTTCGAAAAACCATGTTCTTTCGAAGCCAGTTAACCTTCAGAAGAACCTACTATGAACCAGTGGACATAAGAATGGTCCTTCTGACATTCCGCTGCAAATCTCTGAGATACTGCATGGTGCTTTCCCACGCCCATGTAGTTGACCATACTTTATTCCATTGTTCATTCCTTATCAGTTGGTACAGTTACCAACTTTAGTTGGTGACAAAAAGTAAGTCATAGACATGTCATGACTACCATATCTTAGATAATATTTTATATAAGAGACCTTGTCTTTAGCAATGTAGTATTTGCTTTAGTCATAGGTTTCCAGTTGGTATCAAAGTATATCCGACTCTAAGATCTAGTATATATAGTTTCTCATTGTAAGTCATGTAATATGCTTGTAAGAGTCTTGTAATACTTTGAGTTGAGAAGTAATATATACAAGTACGTTGAAAATTATCTTCCTGTGTTCTTAGTTACTTAGTATATTATTATCAACTCTTAGAAGGGATTCTGCATCATCTAAACTGAGTGTGATTCAAGTGAGTTTGAGAGACTATACTTGTGTTGAGTGACAAAAACGCCTCCTGCACACTCCCATCTTAGAAACAATTAGTGTTGAGGTTCTTATGCTCAGCCTGATGAGCTCATTACCCAACCAGCCTTAAGCCTTCACACTGAGTCTCGAAACTCTAGTGAACAACTTTTAGGGGATAGTTACCATCCCCACCTCTTGATCTCAATCAACCAATACCCAACCTAGAATTTTATGATAATGAAGACATGGGATTCAGTGAGTACCATGAGTCTCTCTACTCCTCCCCTACCCAAAGAGAGATGAGTACTCCTGCCTCTCCCTTGTCTAGTCCACATCATTCACTTATCACTGAGGTGTATCTCCCTGAACCTGTTCAGGAGGTCCATATGAAAGAGGCTCTCACTTTTGAAGTGATTACATCATTAAGACCTTAACCATGGCAACTCAGCCCATGGACAGTTCACCTGATGTTGTTAGTGACCAGGGGAAATCTAGTAGCCAAGAAAATTATGCTGGTGGGGAGAGAAAAGACTTTGGTCCAATTCTCTCATCCCTCCATGATTCTTCTAATGAAGATGAGGGGAACATGTGGCTAAAGGTGCAAAAACTTTCAAAAACATGCACTTACTTAGTCTCTAAGGTTAGTCACTTAGAATCTCAGGTGACTACCTTACAAAATAGAGTTAATGATCAGCAACTTGACATTTCTTATCTCAAGGAGAAACTAGCTGGGAGACCTTTAAGGATAGCTCAACCTAGCTCACCTATATAAGTGGGTGATGCTACCAAAAAGGGGAGAAAGTCTTAGCAATCACAGAACCTGGGAGTTCTTCACAGAGTATGGACATTGAGGACTCACCATCCTCACTTGCAGTTATCCATACTTAGCAACCTCCTCAAGTTCACATTGATGTGGAATCAGTCATTCAGAGTTTATTTGAGGAGGGAATTCCAAGGGCAATCTCATCCCCACTCCAAGGAGCTTCAAATTACATACTAGGGTGGAGGCATGATGCTGAGAGAAGAGCCCTCATACTTCATAGACTTCAAGGGCAGCAATAGATCTTTAACTTCAGACCTTGAACTACTATGAAGGTCTTGATCTTGTCAATATGCCATTTGCCAATCCAACTCATCATAGGCAAGCTGAAAGAATGGCTGCAAGGATACAAGACAAGATTACTTAAGTTTTCAAAACAAGAAGACAAATGCGAGCAGCAATGTCATTGGTCAATTGGATGTTGAGGTGGAGCCTAAGATTAGCTTCAAAAGAAAAAACTTGACTGAAGGCCCAGTGATAGAACTTGTGAGCACTGTCATAGAATCAACAACTTCAGCATCTCATTCTCTCAGTGAAACACTTGCCGGTGAAAGTGTCTCATAGCCTCTCTCTTGCCAGAGTCTGACTGCTACATCAGACAATGAAAGCCAAAGCTCTCTCCATCTTGAGTCACAAAGGTCTGTGGGTAACAAAGGGAAAAGGATAATGACTCCTGAGGAGATTGAGGAGGAGGAGAGAGAGAGGAAGAGGAAGCTAAGAGGAGAAAGTTTTGGTAGGTCCTCGGGATTTATGAAAGCTGCTATCAGGGCTGCTCACAGACCAAACACTCAAGATGATGAGTTAAGAGAAGCTAGGGTACACTATTTAGAGACCAGTAACTATGATATTGATGAGATCATCTCTCTCTAGAGGAATTAAATGAACTGGCAGACAAAGAATTGTCTAAGGAGAGGAAGGAGGCAGAGGTTACAGAGTAGCTCCTCAAGACCAAGGAAGAAGGTAAGAAAGGTTATACAAACATGCTCCTACCCTCTCCATAGTTCAAGAAAGTTCTGAAGAAGAGCCTGTGGCAACTGAACAACCTTAGGTAGGTAAGGAAGCTGACAGACAAAATATGATCAACTACCTGAGCGTGATAGGTCTTTATCAGGAAACTGTACTTCTTCCCTTGTCATATGAATATATTGAGTTTGAATACCTCAAAAAGCTTGAGCTATAAGTTATCAAAGAACAAACGGCGGCTAAAAGGAAGATGAGTGAAGAAGCAGCAAAGTCAAGGGTCATCATCCAAAAGAATCAAAAGAAATCTGCTGACAAGCAAAGGATGATGAGCTTCTTGAAGCTATGGGTTCCCAAAAGGAGACTTGGTCCAATGTCTCTATCCACCAGGATGAGTACATTAGAGTGATCAAGCAGAAGATCAAGAGAGGAGAGCTTGTTGACTTACACTCTCCACCAAGTCAAGCTCCTCCAGAAGTGGATGTTAAGGTTGAACACTTTGAGACAACACAACCTGGACCTCCTGCTCAACCTTAGCAAGCTTCATCTTCTGAATCATAACATGGTTCAACTCCCTCTCCTTCTGAACCTCTGAGGGAGAAGGACCCAACTGAGAAGGACAAAACAAAAAAATCTGGTACTGAAGGTCAGTCTACTTAGTTGAAGAGGAAGAAAAGGATGGCCACCAAGTCTGTATCAAAGAAGAAATCAATGGCTTCCACTTCCAGACCTCAGGATAAGTCAAAGCATCCTGAGGATGTGCAAGAAGAGGTTGCTCAACCCAGTCCAACTCAAGTAGAGCCTCTTGCATCAGGAAGACCCATCTTGTCTTGAACCTTTGTTGCTAATCCAGACAAATGGTATGTCACAAGAGATCAAGGTGGTCAAGATGTCTACTCTGCCAAGACATGCTTGACTTACCTCTGCATGATCTCTTTGACATGAGAAGGTATTTTGAGAGTCTGAGTGATCCTGACCAATTGATGAAGAAAGGAATGGTCATGATCATGATGAGGATTGTTAATATCTGAAGACATTTCTCTATTTTGGTAACATCAGCCTAGGGGGAGTTTGTAAGGCTTATTGAATGGCTGATGCACTCAAAATAGACCAAGTCTTTCCTGCATGCATGCACTCAATGCAAAGTAAAAGTTGCTTCGGAAGTTTTACATCCTGCATCAGAAATATTCAAGTGTAAAATCTTCCAAAGACAAGACCAATATCTTCCGAAGCCAAAAGTGAAGTCTTCCGAAACTTCAAAGACAAAGTCTACCGAAGCCAATGAAGTGAAGACATATTTCTTCCAAAGACTTTGAAGAACATGCTTTCTCTGATGTACTTTTCATAAAGCTGACTAACTTTCCACTGCAACTCTGATGACTCACTAACTTATACAAGTTGGTGAATGGTCCATGCTTTTTGAAACTATACACTGAGGTCTTGAGTCTGTAACTTTCTACTTTATGTACTTTTATCCTTTTTGTAATACATTAGGACGTGAGTTGTGGTATGTCATAGTCACTAGTCAAAAGACAGATTTACTTTTGACTCTACATTGATTTTGTTGTCTAGATCAAATGTATCCAGCTGGCCTTGTAAGTATGGCTGGCTGTAGGATGTAGTATAAAGTGTCTCAAGTCCTTGTAACTTATTCTTATGCTTTGTATCACTTGTAATAAAACTTGAGAATCAATATACTGCAATCTTGAAAACCAAATATCTTTGTTGCTCTTAAGTTTTTGTCTCTTGTTTACTTGTGTTCATAGTATCATAACCAAAGTTTCGGTTCCCTATTTGATCTGTTAAGTGCTCTAAACACTCTCCTCATTGTAAGACTAAGTGTATTGACCATTCCTTAAACGGTTCTGTAGTAAGTGTTCTTAATTTTATGATATCTTAAAATATCCCTCTCATGTGTTTTGTATATAGTATAGATATAGATTATGTAAAGAAGTAGAAGAAAAGCAAGCAAGATTTGACCTTCAATAGATGAGCACTGTGCTCAATCGTATCTACACAACCTTCTAACTGTTGTGAACGCGTATGAAGTTATAAGGTTCACTTTAGTGCCCCTTAAATGCAAATCTTAAACCAATAATTAAGTTTTGCAGCTACTAATTTCACAACAATGATGAGGAATTAAACTCCAACACATAAAGCAGCTAAGACTCTTATGGATCGTGAGTTTCGAAGAATATAGCCTTACCTTTCATTAACACACATGATACTCTCGATGACCTCCTTAACTCCTCTGTTTAAGCACTTTAATCCGGTCTTCAATCAATGGCAAATTATAATTTGATAATAAAACAAATAACAAAAAACCCAACAGGTTTAATCATTTTCATTTTCCGAGTACTAAAACCCTAACAACTATAATGGTAAAATCATCAAAACATGATCCATCTTATGATGCATACCAAAAATAAAAATGATCACAATCGCAAACCTATCTATGATACAAAATAACCCATATGCTTATATTCGCATATTAGGGCTTGAGAAACATGAGAACACATATTCGTATCAGGCGCTACAAGATATGTACGATGTCGACGTGATAAGATGATGGTTGGGATGGTGCGATAGCGATCAGTCGCCCTCATCTTTTGGTTTCGTAGCTTCCGGGCCAACAATTCTTCTATTTGATTTTCTATGAAAGATAGAGAGAAAGACGTAAGAATTGAGTAGGAGACGTGGGTGAGGAAGATCAAAGCCACATTTATGTATTATACAACGACACTATTCAATAGAAGTTACAAGATGAAGAAGTTTCATTAAAAACATCATCATTCATAAATTGCTATTCATTTCCCGGTGTAAGTAATAATAGAGTAATATACATAGTTACTATCGTTGTATTTTTTTGGGTACATTTTAATTATATCTTTTATTAACACATGAGCACCTTCTATAATCAAATGTTATATTGCTGCAAAATAAACTTAATATTATATAATATGCATGTAACACATTACATCTCCCGATAGAAATTACTAGTCATATATCATAGATATAGCGCGAAAAAGAGACTAAAGAGTGTGCTTCAAATAAAATTGTCTTTCAGAAAACTGAAAATGAAAACAAAAAATAACTACTTAATCATAACAATAATTATTAATTTGTAATATAGAATTCATTGTCAGAAACCTCCCCCATATAAGATTCAAGAATCTCCATTATAATATTACACCATGACCACCCCAACTCCTTTATTTCTTATCCGTTTCGATAAACGTACAATATGTACAATATGTGCAAACTAATAATCATTTCCAAACAACTTATTAAAACAAACATCGAGCTTTTCCTAAGAAAGTGCAAGTGAAACTTTATTTACCAATATGTTGTAGTTATATAATTATTTTATTAAAAAAAATATTATTTTGAAACTTTCTTGGTTTTTATTTCAATTGGTTTTATTTCAATTCTCATTGAATACTCTACAAAAGATCCTTTATAATTACATGTTTTAAATTCCTCTAGAGATCGATGATTTCTTTAAATTTTAGAAATGATTGTAAAGTAGAACTTTAGTTTTCGAGAAATATTAATTTCATTCATAATGTTTCATAACAATGAGTTTTTGAAGTGTTTAATCTTACAACAAAATAGAAAATTTTTTGATTTCTTAAATATACTATCATCAAAATGCTTTTTATTTCTCAAAAAGAATAAATAGAAACTAGTATTTCTCTCGGTGCTACGAGACGGGATTTTTTTCGTTTTTCCTCTATCTAGGCGGAGTGAGTTTCGTCGTTATCGCTTCAACTTATCGAAAACTATAAAAGCAAGCAAAGAAATCGGCTCTCATAATACCAATACTAACAATAATATTTTTCACTCATAAGCGGTTCGTTCATCATAGTACCGCAATGGTACATGTATTTTTTAAAACATATTACAAATATGATAAAAAAATTGAAACAGGTTTTTTGAACACAATTAAAAGAAATATAAGAAAATATATCTATTTATGAATTTGAAGACATAAAAATTAATTTCATTTTAGAAAAGTTAAAGAAATAAAAAAAAGTTATTATTTAATAACACAAATAAACATTTGATAATTGGTATTTATAATATATTTTGAAAGTGAAACAATTCTAAGATTTAAATCAATTATCTCAAATAGAAATAAAAATATTTAAAAATTCTTTATAAAGTATTTAATAAAAAGAATGAGAATCAATAAAGTTTAAAAAAATATTTAGAAAATATTTTTTCAATGACATCATTTTAATAATTAAAATTTTCTGCGACACCATCCAAGAAAAATGAAAAACCAACTAACATCTCTTTCTATTTAATAATTTCTTGCTCTTTTGGGCACAACTCCTGATTTTAACAATATTTTAGTCATATGTAATTCAACAAAAAAAAACTGATTTGTTGTTTAAAAGCATTCACATCCCAATCCTTATCTTTATTCATATAATTACATTAAAAATCACCACTTCTTCTCTCTTCTTTCAATTAAATAATATATTTTTATACCTTTTTCATTATCTTTTCTCTCTCCTTCACTCACAACCATTTTCAAAAATATTAAAAAATTTATAAGGGTTGAACAGTAAATCCTTAAATTTACAGATGAACAATAACATTTTCTTTCTCCTCCACTCACAACCACTCAAAACCATCCCATATAATTTAAGGACTCACACTCACATAAATATAAGGCATGGGTTGTGAATGCTCTAAGTTAGCACCCGTTTTATGCAAAATTTAAAAATGACCGGATTGTTTGTCGATCTGATTATAATTTTACCTTATACTTTATGCAACATGTTTTTACAGCTTGAATTTATAACTCCAAGATTAAAGATGAAAAAGATTTCTTCAATCCTTATCCAAATAAAATGAAATCAGTTACACAGTAACTATTTTAGAAACTCAAAAGTCCCTAAATATGTCTACAGGTGTCAATGTCAGAGGAAGGAAGTCATCTGCTCCCACCCTACCCCACCCCTTGTATCATTCTACCATTGTTATCTACAAAAATATACAACAGTTGACAGCTATATATATATATATATATACACACACATCTATTATTGTCTATATATTTTGAGCAACGACAAGCTACAGAACCTCATATAAGTCAAGAGAGAGACACACAAGATAGAGAGAGAGAGAGAGAGAGAGAGAGAGAGAGAGAGAGAGAGAGAGAACGATGAAGAGAAGACGAGAAACGGAGAAACATTGCTCATCAGAGCTGAAATCCGCCATCGAAGAGCTTTCTTTATTAGCTGTCAAGAAGCTAAACCATCATCATCATGATGGTGATCCTCATGTTGTTGCAGATGATCAGGATCATCACAGTATTCGTATCCCCCTCAAACCCTTTCTTTCGCTCTGCAACTTTCTTCTCCATCTTCTTGGTATCTCTCTCTCTCTAGATCTCTCTCTATGTCATATTGTTTCATTGATTAAGATTCTGTTGTTTTTTGGTCGACTGCAGATAAGATAGGGCCAACAATGATTGTTCTCAGACAAGACATCAGTCGGAATATACAGGTAAACTCTAGATTTACCCAACTCCCTCCAAAAACATTAATAATGCACTTAATTATTCATTTGTCAACAAATATGTCTCACCTTTGCAAAATATTGTTCTTTTAAGGGATTATTATAATTCAAATCATACTTTTCTATGAGTCTTGTAGCCATAACAACAGATTTATCTCAAATTTTCCCTGATTGTATATGAAAATCTGTATGTAGATGTGGTGACTTTGTTTTGTATTTATTAATTTAAAAAAATATTTTTTACTTTGTATGTTTTAGAATATACTTATTATCAACAAGACTCATAGAATTGAGATAGTAAAACACAAACCACAACGCTTCTAAATGCTAGAATATAATGATGTAATAAATATAGAAAAATTACACTTACAAGTGAGGAAAACAAATTTAGGTCTTATAAATATTTCATCATTATGTGTATTGTTAACCAGATTTTCATAGTAGTAAATGTGAAGATTTGATCTTAAATACCCAGATGTTTATGTATATTTCTACGCAATTTGAATTGAAATATATATAGTAACTAGATTAATTGTGGATATTGTGTAGAAAGTAGGAAGCTTGATAATTTGGAACTAATGGGGTTTATATTTCATGAGCATTAGAGACTGGAGAAGATGCAAGAATCAGACCCTAAACTGTATTCAAATGTTGTGGAGATACTTAAGAAAGAAGCAAATGAAGGGACGTCAAGAAAGGTTACTAGTTCTAGCAAAGCCTTCCTTTGGCTAACAAGGTAACACACAAAACCACTTAACGATTTAAATTGGCTATAATATATATCCTAACCTAACTCCTGTCCATTTTACAGATCTTTAGACTTTACAGTGAATCTATTGGAGTTGATAGAAAAAGATACTGCGGTGGACATGGAGCAAGCTGTTGAAGAAGCATACAGTTCAACTCTAAAACCATGGCACGGATGGATCTCTTCCACGGCTTATAGAGTACCCTTTAATTATATTGCTTCTCACTTCTTTAGTTATAATTAGTTTCACGTACCAATAAAGTTTTCAAGTGGTTTAATTAAGATTAAAAAAGTTATATTTGATGTTAAGAATACATACAACTTAGATGTTGTAGAAAAGGGAGTAAATAAGTTTGATTGCTAGTCTCTTGCATGACACAATTCTCACATTTAGGACAATGTTATCATTCATGTATTATGATACTCGCAACCATTTATTGCTGATCAAATTGGTAATATTTCAGGTGGCACTGAAACTAGTTCCTAACAACAAAACCATGATTGAGATCCTAAGATCTGAAGCTAAAGATGAAGAAGCTCTCAAAGATGACATAAAGACCTTCAACACTTTGCTTATACCCCTTTTAGATGAAATACACTCAATTTTGGTATGCTTGTTGTTAATTTTCAGTGATCTCGTATCAACTTATATTGGCTTAATCTTAACATTTCAACTTTTGTTCCTTAATCAATATGTTTTTATATATATAACTACAGGGAACTTATGGTTTGGACCGGCTGAAGGCAACTTAAAGAATGAAGAGCGCAATGGGAGACGGATTAGAAAAAAACAAATACCATATGTATTATTGTATATGGATATAGTAGATCAGATGGAGAATACTAGCTACATACCACTGTTTGGAAAAGGAACATATGACAATACTTCTCATGCTATACTCATATTTGTTGTCATACTTTCCTTTTTCTCTACTAGTGAAACCCCATGCGAGTCTTGTGTAAATATATCTTGTACATATATGCCCAGTTGTAGATCAGAGTATGTAAGTTTTGTGACATGTATAATATTTTTGTAGGATTCGAGAGTTCATCTACTAGATAATGTAACAAATGGCACAAGGATGTTAAGAGAACTTCTCATATTAACACTAGGAACATTTTGTGCTAACAAATTAACATTCGAAATACTAAGCATTAAAACAGAAGATGTACCAATGGGTTGTGTTTATTATCAAATTAAATGAATATTATCAAAGATGCCTAACTTATCTATACCTAAAAGACCTGCACCATTTGGGCTTGAGGATGAATGTGGAGGGTCGTCATGGAGTGCCACGAGCGCTGCAACTAGACCAGCATTACTAGAAATGGTTGGTTCGGTGAACCACGGCTTATCCCTGTTGTCTAAGAACATATCGTTCCAGTCGGGTCCTCGTACCATAGCTCCCAGAAGTTCATTGGGATTTGGATTTTCTGAATTCAACCATGTACTCCCTTCAACACAAGAGTGCCATTGATTATCCCATGGAATTGATGCGCCCCTATGATGTACATGTTTCGGGTACTTGTTCCCATATCCCACCACATAGCTCATTTCCATAGGATTGTCTCCAAGTATGTAATTAACCTAAGAGGGAAATAACATAATCAAGAATTGACATTATATTTGGTGTCCATTAAGATGTGTCTGTGCTATTGGTTACTATTAAAGATTCTTTGTTTGAATTATGTTAATTTAGCACTTGCCTGAGACATAGAGAAATCCTGCAAATTTTCAACTGAAAAATTGGTACCATCAATGCAACCGCTACTGGATTTGTGCAAAAGTGCAAGATAGTCGCCATAAAGTTTGCTAAGAAAGGATGCTGTGGCAGCATACTCGAGGGGTGAATACTGATTCGGCTTTAGGAATATCAGTCCACCTATGTGTACCAAGAGAAATGGTAAGAGTAGTCACACATTAAGCTTCAATTCACTAGATCTATTCAGTGTAGATCGTACAAAAGTGTACCTTGTGTTTTATGCGTAGTAGGAGACAAATACGAACACATGAGTGTGTTAACGCTGTTCGTTGATAATATGAAGGATTCTTCGTATGGATATCCAAGATCAATGAAGAATCTGAGCCTTGTTAACAAAACCTATAGATAGATAAAAGATTAAATATGTTACCCAACTTGAATTTGACTTTTAAACTAAACCCAAATGCACGATTGATTCTTATTATACTAAAATGATAGCTGTAAACAAAATATAGATATTGGTTGAAATTGTGTACTAATCTATCCTCCAAAATTTTAATAGCTTTTTCATCATCTTTATAAAGTAGAACATCATAGCGCGCAGTTAAACTTGTAAAAACAATGTAAGCGAATCACAAGCACGGGATTGACATGAAAATGCATACCGTGTTGGCAGTGAACTTGTTATTCCAATAGAAGATGCCTTTATCTGCCGATAATTCATCTTCTTCAGCCAAAACAAGATTTTCTGTAGCGTATCTAAGATAGCTCGTGTTGCCCGTAGCAAAAAATAACCAAGTCCCACCCCAAACTAACTCATCTTTGTACCCTGATGAGTTATAGAACCCTCTTGATCGCCCTCCACACTCCTCTTTTGCTGTATACATACCTTGAACAAAACCAGGCTCTTGTCTTGTGACAATATCGAATAAGTCCATAGCAGTTTTGGTTAAATTACTCGAGTATTCCTCATCTTCTTTGAACACTAATGATGCTGCTGAAAGTGCTGCAATGATCTCTCCAGCTAAGTCCGAGGCCGTCTCGTCACAACTAGAAACCGGCCTTTTGTATCTCATATCCTCCGGTCTTTGCCAGCAACTGTCATCGTCTTCGGTAGACGTCTCGTTGTTCAATATGCCCCCTACCTAATATACATTTAGAGAAAAAACTTATAGCAGTACGTATCTTGTAATGGTTACTAATATATTTATCACAACGATTTTGTTAATTGAAAATATGCCCAAAGAGTAATGCCTTTCGTAATTCTGAGTTCCTAGGATACCTGTGAAAACAAAGTAATTGAACCTCCAGTAGTTTGATTTGAACGAACGAAAAGCTTGAGCAAATAATCACTCCCCCATTTGATTATGCTCTTGATGTGATCAAGTTCTCCGATGTCTTCATACTTGGGATGATATTCGATCACAGACCAACTCAACAACGTGATGGTATAAGCCGTAGGAAAACTAAACTTGATGTTATTTCCGGAGTCGTAAAATCCGCCAACAAGACTTTTGTTCCCATCATCTAGTCCAGAATCACCTCGAAACTTAACCATATCATCTTCGGGCAACACTCCAGCTGCCACAACAAGATATACATCAACAAAAAATGCGTCATGAAAAAAAACTTATTCGTAATTGTTCTAAATTATTTATTTTGGTGTACATTTCTGAGCATCGAAGAAAACGAGAGCTTGTTTGAGTGCTGAAGTAAGGTCTTTTGTTGCGCCATGATGATGACGATGCTTGTTTGGCAAGAAATATAACAAGAGACTTAGAATTACGACGAGAGAAACAAATGCGGATGAAGCATAAATGAAGCGTTTGAAGTTTTTCTTATTAGTGACTATTAGTTTGAAATCAATGGACTTAGTGAATCGCGAAGGCAGAGAATCGTGAGCACAAGTGTTTCGAGGCTGAGGAAAGAGGTTGAAGTCGAGTTCGATTGAGTTCCAGCGGCTTGAGGATGGGAGAAGCCGGCCGGCTGGAGAGATCGAGTGGATGTAAAGTATGGGGTCCGAGTCGGAGGGTTCACTGGTGTCCATTGGTGATCCACTAGAGTAGGAGAGTGTAGAACTGGTGTTTTATGGCAGAAGCGAAGTATGCTTTCGATTATGCTATGAATTCATCGTCAAGAATGGCATTGGAAAGTCCTCCCAATGAATTAAGAAATTTTGTCTTGTCCATAGTTCCAAAACAAACAATTTTTTTAAACAACTAAGCCACATATCCTTTGAATCTGTTATTAAATCCATGTCAATATCCACCTTAAGGCTATAATCTTCAATCATTTACGAACGCCGTGGTGCATTCAAGAAATTTTTTCATGTGGGCGGAAACTTGTTAAGGGTCGGTTGACTGAGATAGGAACACTGTATAATAAATTGTTTCGGTCCATTTTGGGTCCATGTCGGGTTGTATAAGATCGGTTCATATCAATCAAATTTTATTTCTTAAAACTAACAAAAGCACGTCAAATGTCATTACAAAAACATAATAAGAGTACAATATATTTTTTGAAATTTTTCCATAACAACGTCTAAGGAGACATTACTAACTAAATCATTCTCCATAAAACAAATATAACTATTGTTTAAAATTTCATCACTCATCCAATTACACAAATCGAATGTCACGTACTTCATTGACGAAAACGTCTTTCAACAGTTGTGGTTGCAACGGGTAATACGAGAGCTAGCTTAAATAAACATATCATCAATGTAAATGAGAGTTGTTATTTTGTTTCAACCATTAGTGGTATTGGATTTAATAAACTATCCAAGTTGTCAAATCAAGTATTCTCTTTTAAATTATCAATATAGATCGTTGGTTCAACCTGAAGTCTTCTTGTATAGTTTTCATCGAAATCATATGGGTACAACCTGGATAATCTTAGTATTTTTGTTTAACCCCTCGGTCTAAGGGACAGGTCGTTGTTTAAATGAACGTGAATGAAAAGGTTGACAATGGAATTTCCTAAGGATTTCGAGCAATCGGACCATAGCGGACCGCTATGGGTTGTGAAGGTTAGCCATAATAGTCCACTAAAAGACAAAGATTGACATTAGGAATCTCACTTTCATCGTGGACCGCCAAGGAAACTAGGTACGATCTGCAAGGGTGGTCTTGAACCGCCAAGGGCATGTGTAATGGTCCGCCAAGAATATTTGTTGTATATATGGGAAATATTCCATTTGAAGATGCGAATATACCTTTTTAACACGGTAGTAGGACGTCAAGGTGTGGGTAGCGGTCCGCGAAGGACCCCAATTCGGTAGAGTGGGTATAAAAGCTACAAAATCAGGATTTTCTCATTTTAACACCCCAAGAACTCGGTGCGTTGTCTCTAAGCTACATGCACTCTTTTTCTACCTTTTTAAGGCTTGTGGGTGCTGTTGTGGCGATTGAAGCTCGTGGTTGCGATCGTTGACGTTGAATTGGTCTAGGATCGACGATTAGAGAGTCAGTTCTCTTAAGTAAGCCTCAAACTTTTGTAAATACGAGTTATGGCCATATATGAGTGAATGTGTGATATGTGAAACTCCATTGTAGTGTTGGATCACTCATTGGTAAAACTCTAGCTCGAGGTCAAGTGATTATTTCGGGTGGGATGACCCGAGGGTTTTCACGGTCAATGAGGTAATGTCTTGATGTGAATGGTTATATATTCAGCATTGTAAGACATTTGTGATGCTTGTTGTCCAGTGTACGGACACTCTCGGAAGTTCATCGATGTGAGCCTAACATCCTCTTTCTTTAATTACTTTTGGGGTTGTATTTGAGCTTCTTAAAATGATTTAATGAAAATGCTTTAATGGGTGTGTGTGTGTGTGTGATGGTGTGTTAAATTGTCCCTAATAAGCTGGCATACCTGTTGGAACTACGGCCATGGGCAAATCATTAAGGTTAGAGCATGGGGCTGTGGACTGAGTCACTAATCACCTCAGGGAATATGTGCACTTAGTTGGATCTATCTAGGTAGGATGGCCTAACTTGTAGGTTTTGGTGTGAGGATGGACCCTAGGTTAAGTCACGGACATCAAGGTTGCAATCCTTCGGGATTGGGCAAGATTGCAAGATTGCTAGTGTTGTCTGCTACCCAAGAGTGTAGGATCGGTAAGGTTCTCCATAACCAGGGTGAAGGATCCTTAGGGTTGTCTGCTACTCAAATGTGGCGACGGGTAGGGATTTGGTCGACTGGGGTGCCTTTAACCTACCCACCGTCATGTTGTGAACCTAGAGTGACATATATGTTGACAGATACTTTTCTACATGTGAGGGCGTTAGTGAGATTTGATTAGATAAACAATTGCTTAAACATATGTCACACCCCAACCTTGACGGCGGAATCGTCGAGATGTGAGGGTTAAGATTGTTCACAGCCACATAACGCTATATTAAATTGCAATATTATTTTTCATAAGTCTTTAAATGAAATACAACCATAAGTCTCAAATAAGTTCAAACATAACTCAAAACATAACATAACATTTTATTTGTTTAACTAGGTCCAAGTCCTAGTTTTATTGCAAGCTTCAAAAGTCCACTTTAAACTTGGGGATTTCCTGAAACATGATAAAAATAAAGGTCAACTATAAATAGTTGGTGAGTTTCCAAGGTTTTCATACATAATATGATAAAGTTACAAGTAGCAATTCATGTCATAGGTCATAAGTTAGTAAGGTTATAGAACACATATCGTTACAACCAAACCTCGACTTGATTACAAGTATATAAGATTGGCTAAGTGTATTTGGTTCCCATGATGAACAAGCATACGTCATCAGGAGCCGGCAATACCTCGGCTTTAGCACCAAATAGGCTTGTCAGGCCCAAAGATCTAAGACGTCGCCAGGCTAGCAATAGTTAATGATTGTAAACAAACTATGTATCTCATATAATCACTTACAACATACAAATAACCATGACAAAATATAAAGATGAATTGCAAGTGCTTTACAAGTCTCAAACGTTTATAAGTGTATGATGTATAAGTATCATGTTTCACCCCAAAATAGTGTGAAATAAAGTAAAAGGGGGCAAGGAAACTCACATGATCAATAAGTATATGATTGAAGATTAATAGAAATAATAAACGTCGTTTCAACGTAATTCCTCACAAGGTACCTAAATATATAGATATTACAAGTTTAAGTTCTTAATAGCAAGATTTAACATTTAAACATGATCTAGGGTTTTAAGGGAAAATTTGGGGTTTTTGATAGAGTTGATAATGAAAATACCTTTGTTTCCATTTTAATAAAAAGAATCACATCAATTTAATAATTCATGGTAAAGAAATAGATTGGAATCGTTTGATATAATTAACAAAAGCGTAAAGTGTAAATATATATATATATATATATATATATATATATATATATATATATATATATATATATATATATATATATATATATATATTATTTGTAAAATTATCATTTTAAACAATAACGTTTGAACCAATAATAATTTTTAATGATTTAAATCATTATTTAAAGTCTTTTCTTTATAATAAACTAAATATAATCCTTGTTTTATATAATATTAAAACTATTTAAGGAATAAATTTACGGAAATTGATAAAGTGATTTTAAAAATAAATAAAGTTGATAAAATAATTTTAAATATTTTATTAGAATTTTTACATATTTTTTTAAAGGCCAGAAAAGGCCAAAAAAGGCCAAAAAAATAGTTTGAGGGTCCCCGGGTTCGAACCCGGGACCTCAAGCTTGGGATGCAAGGGTGTAACCAGTATACCAGGGCCGTGGCCGTGGTATATCACGGTTTTTAATTCTTAAAAACATAAAACTAGAGACATCCCCAATTCACATAAACCCTAGAATCATCACTGATCAAATTGAAGTTTAATTCGATATCAATTACTGAAATAAACATGGGGCTTTGATTCCCCATGTAATTTCGAGTATGTTGATGCGTATAACTTACGTGGTTTGATACGAATTGATGGAGATGAGTACGAGTGCAACCGCGATCGTGAGGCAGACCAGATTTGGTATGAATCGATGATACCACCCAAATTAATCTTGTGTAAAGCTTGGGTAATTGATTCTAACCAAAAGCCCCTTATCAATTAGGACTAAAAATACACGAACGATGGTGAACACGTTAGTTGCAGGTCGCGGTGGTGAAAGGAATCGGAGGTGTAATTTTTGTGGGTTTCAGGTGAAATTGATGATTGTATTCGATTAAAGGTAGATAGACGTTCGTTCGTGTCGATTTAATTGAGTTATTATTGGTTTTTAAGGTTCGAACGGTTTGGACTTGATGGCCGACGGTTACTCGAGCTCAAACGCTCTAATAACCGTCGTTAAACCCAATTAAATGATGAATGATGGTTCGAGTCATCCTCACGAACGGTTGGGGATGGTCTTGGTTAAAAAATTTAACGTTTTATGGCGTTTGGTACCTCACCGGACTTCGGCCGGAGTGCCACCGGCGCCTCGCCGGATTTGCGGGGAGGGGAAAAGGGGATGGGGTTGGGTTTTGTAATTTACAAGTTTGGTCCCTGTGGTTTAACAGTTAACATTTTATGTACAAACTTCAATGTTAAAGTTTCTAAATTGGCGTTTAAACCCCCTAAACTTTAATTACTTAAAGTTTTAAAACATTGTTAAGTTTAGTAACAATTACAATTTATTTTTATTATTATTAACAATATTATTTTGTTATTATCATTACTATTATTGGTTATTATTTATTACTAATATTACTATTATTATTATCTTAATTATATTTTATTTATTTAATATTTAACATTATTAAACTTCAAATTAAAGAATTAAAGACATAATAAGAAATAAGCATAAGAAATCCATAAATTTCATAAATGGTCCTTACAAGCACTTAACAAAGTTAACTTTTAATTTAACGAAAATACGAGATGTTACACATACATGGTTATATTGTCTAATTGTTTTAGAGTTTTTGGTTATGACTCACAAGCAACATTGGTTTTTATGTGTTTTAGCTAGGGACGCAGGAGCTGGAGGTGCCAGAAGGAACTAGCTAGGTCAAGGAAACTTAGTAGTTTAAATTGAATAAAGTCTTCGAATAGAAGATAATGATTGGATTAGATCTGCCTGGGGCAATGCTTTAGATTGTATTTGTATTATGATCTTAATGGTTGTAAGGATTGCTTAAGTCTGATGCAAACCAAAACATCCAATGTCTCTCTGCAACACATGCACTAAGTACTGAAGTAAGAAATGCTTCGGAAGTTTTACACCATACACTAGAAAATACTCTAAGTGTAAAATCTTCCGAAGCCAAGACCAATATCTTCTGAAGCCAAACATGAAGTCTTCCGAAGCCTCAGAGACAAAGTCTTCCGAAGCTTCAACCTATGAAGACAGATTTCTTCCGAAGACTTTTAGTAAACATGCTTTATCTGATGTACTGTTCCATAAAGCTGGACACCTTTCCGCTGCATCTCTGTAAAGTCACCAACTTACATGAGTTGGTGAAAAGGTCCATGCTTTTGGTAACTGTACATTAAGGTCTTGAGTCTGTAACTTTCTACTTTATGTACTTTATCCTTTTTGTAATAGATAAGGATGTGAGCTATGGCATGTCATAGTCACAAGGTCAAAAGGCAAATATGCCTTTTGATCTTACAATTAATTTTGTTAGTGTCTAGTCAATTGTATCCAGCTGGCTTTCAAAGTATAGCCGGCTGTAGGTTGTAGTATAAGTATTCCAAGTTCTTGTATCTTTCTTTATGCTTTGTAACACTTGTAAAAGAACTTGAGAAAGCAATATACTGCCTCCTTGAAACCCAACTCTCTTGTTCTGTCTCTTTTACTTTACTTGTGTTCTTTGTATCAATATTGGTTAATCCAGTTCACTGTTTGATCAAGTTTAGTTATTCTCCTCATTGTGTTGTTGTATTGTAATTTGTGCAAGCCCTTAACCGGTCCTACAATGGTTGCATGGATTATTTATGCACTTTAAAGTTTTAATGAGTCTAGTTTGGGTGGTCATTAATTAAATTATTTTGCCATTTATTAACTTTGAGATTGTTATAACTCGTCTACCCATGGATTGGGGTGTGACATTTTGAAATGTCAAACCCACTGAAATTATTATAAGGACTCAAACTACTTAACCAAACATGTAAGTTGGATGTTACCTGATGAGTCTGCGGATAGTATATATTTGATAAAGATTTATTGCAAAGATTCAGTTTTAATTGGTTGTTACTAATACTAAACCACACACACAAAAGGCAGTGTACCTGTCGTGTGGTAATATAGCGTTGGTAAGAACCGAGTATCAATCCGTGGACACACCTAGCCTACTCAACAAACTTGATGTTTGACTATCAGATTTAGTTTTTGTTAAAGAAAGTGATATTTTGTATTGGAAAGATTTTTTAGGGTTTAAAAGTAAACAGTAATAAAAAGAAAGTAAAATAAGATTTGAAGCGTTTGGTTTTAAAATCAGGAAATAAAAGTTATCATCCTAATTAGAATCCACTTATGCAATTGTGATGAATTGGTGATGTGATGTGATTATGTTAATGTTTATAAAGATGAGCCGGCGCGATTTCTCAACTATCCTGCTGCCGTAGTGACTTGATCCTGTCAGGCTGATTTTACTGCTCAGATCAAAGCCCTAGTAATGTAGGTAAATCTCTTGTGTCCTATTTGACATACGATTTCTGAAAACATAATTTAATGTTAAAAAATAGTTGATCAGGTTCCTTCCTAACATACCATTAATTTTAGAAAACCGTAACAATTACTGAAGTTTCCGAACAAATAAAAGGGAACCCGCAAATGATCATAAAGTTAAAGTGATATGATTTCTAATAACCATTTCTAGTTCATTAGCCATGGATTTATTATGAAGACCGGTTTCGCGAATGAAAGTTAATCATACGGTTTTCAACCTTGTATGACAATCACAATCACAAACCATAATGTTATAACTTGCCGTTCAAATATAGATGCTACCCATCAATAGTTTTCCCAAGACCACCATAACATTAACATAATACTTATCACACCATTAGTTTATCACAAATTACATAAGTTTCATCCTATTAGGATGATAAATAGAGTTTAGCTCATGATGAGCTTTAACTTAACAACGGATAACAAAGAAGATAGATAAGTGATCATCGGTGAAATGGAACAATCAAACCGATAATCCACAATGGATGACGTTTAGGTGATCCCAGCTTCTTCCAAGTGTTGTTTGCACCTCTCGAGCCTCCGAATGATCTTGAAGTCTTGATTCCCGAGAGAATTCAGCAGAGTAACTCTCACACCAAAGCTTGCCAAAAATGGTGAGCTTAGGCTTCTATTTATAGGCTTTCCGGAGTGTTTGAGCACGGCCCCGTGCCTAAAAGGCACGGCCCCGAGCTAGTACAATGCTTACGAAAGTTGGTCGGCTCGTACGTGCAGGTTGTGTCGGGCACGGCCCCGTGTTGGTGGTGGGGCACGGCCCCGTGCCTTATGGGGCACGACCCCGTGTCTACTTTTAGGGGACAGTACTTTTTGTCCTGTCAGATGTCCAAGCACGGGGGTGTGTTAATTTAGCACGGGGGTGTGTTTCTGGCAAGGCATGGGGGCGTGCTTAATGAGGCACGGCCCCATGCTTGGAGTCCAAAGCTCGGATTGCTTCAATTTCTTGTTAAATATGCTCCTTTTGTCCATCTTGCCCTTTTAAACACCTGAAAACACAATTTAACACTTTTAAGTACATTTTCATCATTTTAAGGAAGATATTAAGGAATAATTGATGTGCTTTTGATAGGATTTTTATGTATAATTTGGAGCACATCAAACATCCCCACACTTGAACTTTGCTTGTCCTCAAGCAAAAATCACTTAAAATGACAATTCCACCAAAAACCAAATAAATCAAATTATAAACATGTCTTTCGAGAAGTATGCAAGTAAATACTATTTTCATCCAAATATAAATATTCTAAGCATATGTAAAATGATATCTTAGCAAGCAATAGGTTGGTTAGTAAAGATTATTATCATGTAAAAATCCACACTTCTCACAAGATGCACTCACACTCGGCTAAATATATGAAGTCATAATCAAGATTAAGTATGACTAATACACTCAATTGCCTAGTATGAATACGTGTGAAATCATATGCTTGTTAAGAGATCAAATCTCCACCTACTTAGATATTTATTTGCATAAATCATTAGGTCTTTGATGGGTTGTAACTTGGCTCGGGCTCGGGTATGGAATATTTGGAAAGAGTGGCTAATTGCTAAAGACGACGGTCTTGGCTTATTTTCCTAACATAAACTACAAGGAAAGCAATAAAGGTTCCCTATGCAATACTTCAAGCTAGAAGGGATATGCTAGCTTGAGGACTCGTTTAAGGTCAGATTGTCAAGACCGTATTTTGCTTTCAAGAATCGCACTTCATCTTTTACCCGAAGATACACAAAACTTTCCTTTCTCAAGGATCGTTCGGCTTGAAGCCTAATAGCACCCAATCGGATTAACTCTGTGTATTCGTATTGAGATTCGGTTTGATTCTTTTGCATTTTCCATTATGGGACCAATTTCCACAATTCGGGCATCTTTCATATCTTTTTGCCCGTCTCTTTATAACACTTTTTGAAATCCCACAAAATGGCGGAACTTGTTCCTTTTTTCGCCATTTCTTTCTTGCGTCAAACGTGAGATTGAAAATTTGTTCGCGGATTTCCGGGGAAAGTCCCGGTTTTGCGTGATGAAGGAAACAAAGCAAATTAAAATCAAAAGAATGCATTCTAGTTCTTTAAGGTCTGCCGGTAAAAGACCAAATATTTATTTTTATTTTATTTTATTTTATTTTATTATTTTTTTTATAAGCCAAAACGTGTCTTTAACGAAAACGGGTTTTGTTGAAGGCTTTTTGGTTAAGTGACTTGGTGACTCGGGTGATTGAAAGATAAAAACGTTTAAGCTCAACGAGGCTAACTAGGGTTGACGTTCGGGTAAGAAAAATTAAAGACAATGGTTGGGGCTTGAATGGTTAAGATTTCCTAGTGCCTAACTCATTTTTATGCAACAAATACTAATTAAGGTCTTGAAATGTATACCCAAAACAAGTTCTAATCACATGTATCATATGGCACCCTCAATTTAATCTAGAATGAAAGTAGAATTACAATTTGCAAAAGCTTTTTAAGACTCAAAAATAAACTCACATACGAATAGAATTGGGTAAAAGTGTTTCATTTTATATGATTAAATAGTTTACTAGATTATTGCTTTTAAGGATATCACAAAAATATTTTCAATTTTTATTTGGACGTCATGGATTTACTTCTCTATTTCCCGAAAACGTATATTTATAATTTGGTTTATCAAAAATTATATTTTTTTTTTTTGTCACAAAAATTATTTGGTAAGTGATCTTTTCTTAAAATTTTAATTTGGACCTTTTTAGCAAAGTCAAATGCATTACTCCCATCCCCACACTTAAAATTCACATTGTCCTCAATGTGATTAAAATATTCATGATCGAGAAAGGGTAACGAAATAACTCCCCTAAAATTGATGAATTTTTCACTTGTGTTTGGTTGCCCTTGCGGTGTTAGAATCCTCGGTATCACCTGAAATGTCACCAATTTATTGATAGCATTAAAATCCTAAACAAACAAAATAAAAATAAAACGACATAAATTAAAAGATAGATTGGCACAAAACAATTGTGCCGGGTCCCCAAAAATGATACGGTTTTCAAGGGCTTTGTGGTGGGATTTCCCCCCACTCGTGGTACATTCGGTTTCTGATGTACGTGACATCTCTGCTCAAGTCATCGACTCGTGAATTCAGGATTTCGACTCGGTTGAAGGCTCGTTGGGCATATTCAAATGATCGCCTTGCATGGGTTTCGGTGGTTTGGATTGACTCATAAAGGTCCAACATGGTTGGAAATTCCCTTGTTCGTGAACTTGAAGATCCAGCTCCGGATCCTTCCGGCTGTATCGGCATGTCGAGGTCCATGATAATTTCTTCGGGATCCGCCGGATCCCAGATTTGTCCCTTCTTATCCTTGAATCTCGGCTGCCCATTTGGTAAACTTGTCACCATGTACATACTTGTACAGATGCTCAAGTCCAACAGTCCTGGCATCACTCCTTCGGTTCCCTCAGTGTTATAACCATAGCTTTCATATAAGTTCAAAATCCAGCTTCCTCCAAACATGGGTGTTGGAGCACCTGCAATCGCGTTCCTGGCAAAAAGATTACAAAACAAATACCCAATATTACATGGCAACTGATTAACCATACAATATAAAATAAACAAGTCCCTTAAATTAACAACTCCCTCACTTTGACCACGAGCTGTTATGGGATGGCTGAGTAGCCGATGAATGTACCGCAACAACGGGTCTTGTATCTGACTGCTTTTTGTTTTGCTCGAGTTGAACCCTCCAGTTCCAATCCGCTCCCAAAATGCTTTCCTCATTGTACCACTTTCCGCGTCTCTACTTTCCTCGTCCGTGAAGGTATGATACGCCGACATTCCAGATATAGCCTCCTCTTCCATTTCTTGTTCCGTGTATATTCCAAGATATACACCGAACAAGGCAATGGATGTCTTATGCCAATTCCCAGCTAGTCTGAATGAAACTGCATTTTCATCCCAAGGATCAGAGTCTTTCATGCTAAATTTAAAAGTTGCTAAAAATTCAAGAGTCAGTTCATAAACGGAAGGTTTATTTTGTGAAAATAAACGTTTCCACTGGACACTTAATAAATTATTATATCTTTCTAGCTGTCCGACTACCGCTAGTGTTTCTTCATATGCTTGTAAGTGGGATCTTTCGACCCTTTGTAGAAATCTTTGAAGTCTATCATGACACCATCTCTCGCGGTTCCCTTCAAAATGTAAGTAGGGATGCTCCATGATCCTGAAATTTAAAAATAGATTAATCTATACGAAACAACTTTCTTAAGCAGTCTCATGATGTTAGTGAAAATCATATGTTTTTCAAGACATAACATCATAATGATTCAATTCATGTTCAAAATTAGTTAAGAATTTATCATCCAAGGAAAAAAATTTTGAACATGGGGGTGCGCTTTGTACAACGTGGGGGTGCGGTTAACATGTTTGGGCATGGAATTTTGACTCGAGCAATCGTGGTTTTGTTTGTAAATCATTGATTAAGCATGGGTTTAACATTTTCTTGCTTCAAAAATCAAAGATTATACTTTGAACATTTTAATCATTTGTTAATAATTCAAGATACTCAAAATATATATTGTTTTACATCACTTGAGAATTCTTGTAACTTGAACATGATTAACAAAGGTTTCACCACAAATTATGAAGATAGTCTTGTTAACAATAAAAGAAAACAACTAACTAACTAACTAAACATACTAATATCTAACTAAACACACTAATTAACACTAATCTACTACAAGAATAAACATGAACAAGTAGGTTAAAAACATTCAACATTCCATAATACGTTTAAGAACAAGTGTTTACACATAATTGCTAGGATTTCGGTTGTTTAGAGACCTAATCACCTAACTACATGTAAATGACTTTCATAATCAAAGGAATTAGTATGCTAACCTCTTGGCCAAATACTCTTGCAAGAACACTTGAACAAATGAAAGAAAAATGGAAAAGAAGAGAGAATTGAAAGTGGATACGACTTTGCAGGCACATTAGCTCGGTTTTTATCATGCAACATTGAATGGAAAAGGGCAAAAGGCTGAAAATTGGCAGGTGGTGTCAATTTTGTCGAACACGGGGGCGTGCCCCTTTAAACACGGGGCCGTGTTCATGCACAAAGTTCGGTTTCAGTCTTTTGTTGTTCCGTTTTTAGTTTCGCGCGTTGTGTAATTTTCCCGTTTAAGTTTTATCACTTCCAAATCATCAGAAAAGATACGAAAATAGTCCTATAGTTAAATAACACAAGCCGAATTGAAAATTACATTCCCTAGAATCCTACAGTTACACGATACGTTAAAAGCCGAGAATCTAAAACAGCAAAACCAGACTCTTTAACGCGCAACAGCGCACTTAACACATCACGGAATGTTTCTAAAAGAAACCTCCACACATTTCGTGTGGAAGGTTTGGCATGGGATAGTGAGAAGTGCGGTTGCTCAATTCCGCGAGCTGCTGGTTAATGGAAATGAGTTCCTCGCTCATCTGCTGAAATTTTTGGATTAGTTCAGCCAAGTGTTGGGAAGCAACGAGGTTCATTTCTGTCAATTGCTTGATCAGTTCATGCATTTTGAAGAAATACTCTTGAGTTGTCGGCTCTCGCGTTTCGGAACGCAGTTTCTTCGCAGGATTCCAGTTTGAGCTTTCGTGACTTGATTCTTTCATTTTTTTACGTTTTTGAGCAGGAATGAGTGTGATGAAAGAATGGAACAAGTGTGGTATTTATACACAGGTCGGGAAGAGTGAACACGGGGGCGTGCTTGGCTAGGCACGGCCCCGTGCTTGTCGGAAATCGTCTTAAATTCGACCTGCAACGTTCCAGAGTCGTCAACGGAGATCGTGGAAAACTTTTGTCAGAGGCACGGGGGCGTGCTTGATGAGACACGGCCCCGTGCTTGTGCTTGTGAGGTCCTAAAAATTGCTACAAAGTGAAAAATTTTTATTTACAGGTGCCGCGTTTAAGTTTCGGGTCTTCGGCACGACCCTTCCCCACACTTAGTTTTCGTTGGGGTGGAGGTTTAATTCCTCCGAAGAGATCTTGGTTGGTCCATCGTTATACGGTTTCAAACGATGACCATCTACTTTGAAACTTAAACCTGCGTGGTTGTAAATTTCAATGGCACCATTCAAAAACACGTTTTTGATCGTATAAGGTCCAGACCAACGTGATTTCAGTTTTCCAGGAAATAAACGTAAACGAGAGTTATACAGTAAGACACGTTCTCTCACATGAAATTGTTTTGTGCTCTTTAATCGAGCGTCGTGGAATTTCCTTGTCTTTTCTTTGTAAGCCCTAGCGTTCTCGTACGCTTGTTCCCTCAATTCCTCCAATTCGTGAATTTATAGGAATCGATTCTGTTGGTCCATGTGATCGATGAACAGTACAATTGATAGGATAATTTGATCAATATCAAATACACAAACCAAATAACAACAATTGAGAAGAGAATATGATGAATCAAGACATAATTGATATTCAAATGAACAAACTCACTCAATAACAATAAGCACAATTGTATTTCAATGAAGTAACTGCTTGGAAATGATAGTTTGCAACAGAATTCCACGATTAGGGTTTTGCAAACTTATCATACAAAATGAAATGACAATAGTATATATAGCAGTCATAGTTTCGCTGACAGTTTCGCTACCAACGAAACTGTCATGCCGAAACTATAGTTTCGCCCGGCAGAACACAAGTTCGCCGGGTGAACCAAAACAGCAAACTGTGAGCGAAACTATAGATTCGCTCACAGTTTCGCTGGACTGCCAAAACTGCCAATTAATAACAAAATACAAAATGAAACTAACAAAAGTCCTATTACAATGTAAAGTAAACATCTATACTAAAGTGAGTCCAACCTAACATGATCTTCAATACTCCCCCTAGGTTGGACCTCACTATCTTCACTTCTCTTGGTTTGACTCTTCAGCTCCCGTTTCCTCAGCTGCTGTTGGTCTATCTTCATCATCTCCTGCAGCAACATCTTTAGAAGCTTCAGCCACTGATTCTCCAAGGTTAATTCCTGCATCACCAGCTTCCTCCGAATGACCACTAGCTCTAGCAAACTGCCTGGTCATGTCTTGAACATCCATGGCAAAGTCATCTTGTGCTCTCACCTTTTCAGCCAAACTCTTTACCTCTGCCCGTACTCCTTTTTTGTTCGCCACATTCATAAACAAGCTTGCCTCCTTTCGTGTTTCCTCTCCTGCCCCAGCCTTTATATGATTTTCACAAAGAATCAAGAGATCTTCATCACAGAAGCTGAATAACTCCATTGGGTCAAACACCCTAAACTCTTTTCCTTGTTTGGCTCTAATCACAGCCTCACCAGTGTTATTATCATAGAACCACTTTTCAAAGTCCTGTAAACGTGGAGGAAGAGGATCAGCCAATCTTACTCTGTTTACAGTCTTAGGTGGTTTGACTCTCAAAACAATCCTCCCTTTCCCAGTCTCCCAGTCTTTATCTTTCTTCGATCTCTTTCGTTCAGCCTTCATGTATCCAAATGACTCAAAATTATCATTAAGGCCATTTTTAATTTCCTTCTCAAGAAATACTGCCCTTTCACTTAAATGAGCATTAATCAAAGGCAAGGTAGCCAACCGTCTCAGATCCCATTTAGGCAAGGTCTTAAACGCCTTCCTCTTGAGCATGTAACTAATATTACCTCCTCTTCTTTTAATCAAAACATCTTTAAAAAAGGATTATAACACCAACTGATTATCTTCTTGTCTGCCTCTTTTCTGCTTAAACTCTCCATATTTTGAAACAAAGGAGTAAGTTCTTCAGCCTCCTTCTCCTTTACCAACCAATCACTCTTATCCATCTCAAACACATCATTTTCATCATCTCCCCTCTTAGCAACATACACCAAAGGTCTCTCATCTACTTCATAGAACTCCGGTTCAGAATCATAATCAACCAATTGCTCATCCTCCTCTTCTTCATCAATCAACCCTTTTCCTTTATCTGACACTTCCTCATTAGTAGCTGTAACGACCACTTCTTCTCCCACAATATCCTTATCAAAATCAAACTGTAGGTTAACAAACCCTGCTTCAACAATATCATCTTCCTCATTTCTTCCAGCATCTTCTCTTGGATCTCTTGTTCCCTTGCTTCAGTATCAGCTGCTCCAGAAGTGCCCTCTCCTACCTTGGATGAAGTACCCACATTCAAGAATGGGTACTTAGATATATCAGTCATATCATCTAACTCAGATTGAGTTAGTTGACTAGGTAGGCCAGCAGCAGCTTTCATCTGTAAATTTCTTCAAATAATCTCTTAATCAAATTATTCTGATCAACCAACATCTTTTTCATTCCTTCAATGACCTCATCTTTCTGTTGCTCCCTAATCTCCTGATTCGTCAGTTTAGTCTTTATCATACTTAACTCATTTGCCAATGAAGTATTTAGACTACGAATCACATCCTCATCAAGACCAGCACTAGCCTCTTTCCCTGCTGTGAAACCCTCGTGTCTATGTTTTGTTCTTCGTTCAGGCTCAACAAAGTCAGTTCTCTTTTTAGACCTCCGTTCTTTCTCCACCCTTATTTCTTCTGCTTGTGTATCTATGTCTTCTTCGAAATCATAATCTTTCTCTTTTGCATATCTCTTTCTTTCTTAGCTGCATCAGCTTGTTTCACCCTTGTTTCCTCAGCTCTTTTGTTTTCAGACTCATCGACCCGTCTGATATAATTCCATCGCTCTGGTGGGTACATGTTTTCCCAGAGATGGGTTATTTTACCACTGAAATCATGGCGTATAGCACAGCAATCTGCAAATATCCGAGGGTTCATCTGCACTAATCTCTTAACTTCACCATGTTTAGGAACATCAGGAACCAGATCATCAATAATCATCTGAATAAAACGAGGATATAACAACCATTTATCCTTTTTCACCGCCATCACATTTTCTGCCATACACGCAAAGATCAATCTAGCAATGTTTGCTTTCTCCCCTTTACAACATATCACCATAGCTTTGGCCCAGTCAAGGTTAAGTCCATCAGATCCACCCTTACGGTGATCTAAGCACATAATAAAAACGTGAGCTATATATCTCCATTCTTTAGATAAAAAAGACTTTTTAATCTCCTTCCTCGAACCAAAGACTGGTCCCTCATATCCCATTTGTCTGAAAGCTTGGAATACTTCAGATTCCGTCATATCAACTTCATCACCAGTATCATCTTCTAGTCTAAGAATCCTCGACACGCTCTCAGCAGTAATAGATATATCATGATCAATCACTCTAGCTGTGATCCTCTGAACATCTCCTCCAGTGTTGTATTCAGCTGATCTCCAAAAGTCTCTAATGTGAAGATCATAGATAGTGGGTGAGTGAGAGATAGCATATGCAATGGGTGATCTTTGGAGCCATCTAATACAGTCACGAAATCCGGCCGCCTTTGGCAAAGTATCGTCTAATATGGCAGTGATGTTATTCCTCTCATCAAACTTGAGATTCGCCATAATAACCTGAAAAGAACAACAAATAAATTTGAATAAGAAATACTGAAAATAAGAAAATAAGACAAAAACAAAAGAAACAATCAGTTTCGGCAAACTAAGACATGATAGGTTCGCTGAATCAAAGACAGTTTCGACAAGGAAAACAAACAGTTTCGACGAGCGAAACTATAATTTCGCTCATAGAAACTTGTTATTTTCGCAGAACAAAAAGTAGTTTCGACAAGATTAGAATGAATCAAAGTAGTTTCGCAATTAGTTTCACCAAAAATTAATTTAGTTTCGCTATTACAAATTAGTTTCGCTGACTCATGAAAATACAAGCGAAACTGTGTGAATTAAGGATCAGTCATTGCGAAATTAGATAAGATATGGCGAAACTGTTAAGTTCGCTCGGACAGCATAACTTTACAGTTTCGCTGAAAAGATGTGAACTTTCGTTCAATTTCGCAGAGACTTCAGTAGTTTCGCTGAACGAACAGCGAAACCACCGAAGCGACATAATCCAGATTCCTTAAGAATAAATGATTTAACCAGATTAAAGCGTAAACCTAGGTTCGAAACTCACATACGAAGCGAAAGCACTAAAATCAGTCCAAAACACAATCACAAATCAAAATCGCCGTTTATGTTACTGAAAAACCCTAAAAGGAGAAACTGAACAATTTCGCGATGAATTATGAAAGAAATTTCGCAAAAATGACTTTATAGCCAACAGTTTCGCTGGCAGCGAAACTATAAATTCGTCTGGCGAATTTACAGTTTCGCCAGTGAAACTGTAATTTCGCTAGAAGATAACTGGTTAACAACTTATTAGCAAACCTAGCGAAATTGCAGTTTCGCTTGCGAAGCTATTAGCGAAAGAATAATTTCGCACCATTTTATTTATTATTATTTATTATATTATTATTATTATTTATTTATTTTTTTATTATTTTTTATTATTATTATTATTATTATTATTATTTTTTTATATTATTATTTTTTTAAATTATAATACTCAAAGGAAGCACATCACATAATGAGATCTAAAATAATCAGAGATCACATTCTCTAAATATTTTAGAACATAATGATGATTAAAAATCATCTACCAGTCATGAGATCATACTGAGTACAAGATCTGATCACAATCTGCACAGAAACAACTGAAATTAGAACAAATCAATAACGATTGCTGATATAATTGTCCACTTAAACTCATGCCTTATCCTTTTTCAACCAACAGCTTATGATTCATTTAAGGTTCGATTAGATGCTTTAGAATGCTAAGACCCCACAATCATTTGGTAAAAACCCTCACCCAACCTCAGGATTTCTTGAATTATGAATCAATCTTCATGGAACAAGATTTGTGGATAAGTGTGCAAATGATTATAAACAGAATATTTCATTCTGAGAGAAATTCATCGATAAGATGATTTGACATAATTATATCAAAATGGTAAGAGCTCCAGATCTATACTCACGTATAACAGAGGAGATAACCATTTGAACATGTGCTGATGAGAGCTCCAGGTCAGTACTATCGTACAGCAGAGGAGATCATCACTCCAGGTCAGTACTCACGTACAGCAGAGGAGATAAGCACAGACACAAGACATCTTGACACAAAATAAACCAGCAGAGAATGATGACATAACAAGCAAAATGAACGAAAGATTCATTCTCAATCCAATTTTTGTCAGGACTCAGTTTTGTGCAATCCAAAATGAATGAGTAAATCCAGACATTCTTAAGCATAAAGTTTAATTTAATCATAAAGCTGCTGTCTACTTCATTCATCAGGCTGAGTCTATCAAGCATATCGTCAAAGAATCTGATCCATTTCTTTTTATTTTAATGTGAAACAGAATCCAGTAACAGTTACTATCATTTCTCATAGAATTACTGGTCATGTAAATAAGAAATATTTAGAGAATATACAATCATTTCTCATCATGTTAAATCCGATCTCAGAATAATGATATTACTCCCCCAAATTTTTATTTTCATATTTCTATAATTAAAAATGAAATTTTAACTTGATTTTTTTTATTTTTTTTAATTATTATCAAAGAAATAGAAAATGAAAATTTAAAAAGATATTAACCCAAGCATAGAAATCAATTCATAAAAACGAGGTTTATCAAAAGTTTTTGTGAAAAGATCAGCTTTTTGATTTTTTGTATCGATGGGAATAATATTAATGAAACCCTTCTCCTGAGCATCACGAATCGCATGAATTCGGGTTTCAATATGCTTTGTGCGAGAATGATGAATGGGATTTTTAGCAATTCCAATGGCAGCCTCATTGTCACAGAATAAAGGTGTATGAAGGAAATTAATTCCATAATCAATCATTTGGTGTTGGATCCAGAGAACTTGAGAGCAGCAGCTAGATGCAGCAATATATTCAGCTTCCCCTGTAGAAAGAGAAACAGTAGTTTGTTTCTTGCTCTGCCAGGATACCAGACAATTTCCCAAATATTGACAACCTCCAGACACAGATTTTCTGTTTAACCTGCAACCATTGGAATCACTATCAGAATAAGCATGTAAATCAAAATTTCCACCATATGGATACCACAGTCCGAGACGAGACGATCCTTTGAGATAACGAAATATTCGTTTGACAGCTTTCTCATGAGATTCCTTTGGAGCCGACTGATATCTAGCACAGTAACCAACAGCGAAAGTGATATCAGGACGACTTGCAGTAAGATACATGAGAGAGCCAATCATAGACCGAAAAAGATGAGGATCAACTGGTTTTCCATTTTCATCTGGAGTGAGACACGTCTGAGCAGTAAAAGGAGTCATTTCAGTAGACGCATCATCCATCTTAAATTTCTTCAGAATATCTTTAATGTACTTCTCTTGATGAATAAGAATTCCTTCTTTCTGTTGTTCAACTTGCAAGCCAAGAAAGAAGCACATTTCACCCATCATACTCATTTCAAACCTTTGGCTCATCACTTCTTCAAACTCTCTACACAATTGAGAGTTTGTGGATCCAAAAATAATATCATCGACATACACTTGAACAAAGATCATTTCACCATTCACCTCCCTTTTAAATAAGGTCATATCAATGGTACCACGAGAATAACCATTGCTTAAAAGATATTGTGTAAGAGTCTCATACCAGATTCTGGGTGCTTGATGAAGGCCATACAAAGATTTATCAAGCTTATACACTTTATCAGGAAAATCAGGATCTTCAAAGCCTGGTGGTTGACACACATATATCTCTTCATCAATGTCGCCGTAGAGAAAAGCACATTTCACATCCATCTGGTACACTTTGAACTGTTTATGAGCAGCATGAGCAAGAAATATTCGGATTGCTTCAAGACGAGCAACTGGAGCAAAGACTTCTGTATAATCAATTCCTTCTTCTTGAGCAAAGCCTTGCACTACAAGTCTAGATTTGTTTCGCACCACCACACCCCGATCATCTGGTTTGTTCTTAAATACCCATTTTGTACCAATTGGATATTTGTTGGGAGGTAAATCAACTAAGGTCCAAACTTAAGCTTCCGAACTGTTGAAGTTCCAATTGCATAGACTCTACCCAACAAGGATCTTGTAGAGCAGCATGAACATTTTTAGGAACAATTTGAGAAATAAAGCATGAGAAAAGACAAACATTAATCAGACCGGATTGACTTCGCGTGCGAACACCATCAGAAACAGATCCAATCACATTATCAAGCGGATGATCTTTCAAAGTTTTATAATCACTTGAAGAAGGAAAGATCGTTGAAGAAGTATCAGCCGTTGCCGGAGAAAGAGTAGATGAAGGTGTATCAATGACAGGTGTTGAATCAGGTAAGTTAGGAGATGTAGGAGATAAAGAATCAGATAATGGAGCTTGATCAGGCATGGAGACGATGAGCTAACATCAGTTGAAACAGCATCATTTACTTGTGGGATGGATGGAACAGACGATGAAGATGATGGAATAATATTCGTTTGAGTACTTGGAATTGATGTATCATCATCGAAAACTGGCAAATTAAATGAATTGAACACAGTATCGGAGTCAAAGAACCATGCAGGTTCAGATTTCACTTCAGAAGGATTGGATTCTTGCCAATCAACATAGAATGACTCTTGAACAATACGTGTTCTCTTGTTATAAACTCGGTATGCCTTTTGTGAAGAAGAGTATCCAACAAAATAACACTCGTCAGAAACAGCACCAAATTTTGTCTTTTGAGCTTGAGTATTCAGAAGAGTACAAGAACAACCAAATGGGCGAAAGAAATCAATTAGTGGCTTCCTCTTATGAAAAAGTTCATAAGGAGTCTTCACTTTATCTTTCACAATTAGCACCCTGTTTAGAACATAAGATGCACAATTAACAGCTTCAGCCCAGAAAATAACTGGTAATGAGGATTCTATCAACATTGTACGAGCAGCTTCCACAAGAGTACGATTCTTTCTTTCTGCAATACCGTTCTGCTGGGGTGTTCTTGCAGCACTAAATTGTCTCACAATCCCTTTTGAGCACAAAATGAATCAAGAATCTGATTTTTAAATTCAGTGCCGTTGTCACTTCTTAATCCCATAACTCTTTTCTTACTGACTGATTCAATAGAAATGATTAATTTCTGCAATTCCTCTGCAACTTCACTTTTGTGTGCAAGAAACCTCACCCATGAATAACGTGAGAAATCATCTGTAACAACAAGACAAAAAGATTTTTTAGCAATTGATTTAACACTAATAGGCCCAAATAAATCAGTATGTAACAACTCAGAGGACTTGATATGCTATTTAAAAGTTTAGGCTTATGAGGTTTCTTATGTTGTTTCCCTTTGGCACATGCCATGCATTTTTCAGTAACAGAAAAATCTTTTAAAGGAAGTCCTCTAACAAGATTGTTCTTTACTAATTTATTAATTATCTTAAAATTGACATGGCCTAAGCGACGATGCCACAAGAGTGACTCAGAGGTTGATGCTTTTGAGAGAAGACAAGTTGCAGTAGCCTTGGACTCATTAGAATTCATATCAAGAAGATATGTATCGTGTTTCCTTGGAGCACGCATGAGAATTAAATCTTCTGGAATAGCTATCTCTGATTTTAAAAATAAACATTCGTCAGATTTAAATAGAACAGGAATGTCTTTATCACAAATTTGAGAGACACTCAGAAGATTAAATGCCAATTCAGGAACATGGTTGACTTTTTAGAGTAAGAGAACCATTGGTAACTTCTCCTTGTCCAATCATTTTTCCACCCTTCTTATCTCCAGCAAATGCCACATATCCTCCATCTATAATCCGATAATTGGTCAACAAATCCTTTAATCCCGTCATATGCTTGGAACAGCCGCTATCAACATGCCACAGACTGTGTACAATCTTTGAAGAAGATCCCTGAAATGAATGAACAAACATTTAGCCAGGAGCAATAGGGACCCAAGATTGAACAACTTTTGTTTTTAAAGAAGCTGATTTTTATGAAAGAAATTATTAACCAATTTTGTCAATTTATTCCCAAAACAATTCCTATTAGAGGATCTTTCAATCAAAGGACAATTTTTGATAAGATGATCCTCTTCACCACACCTGAAACAATGATGTTTGAATCTAGGTCGATGATGTGATGAGTAAAAATAGGATCAATAATAATCTCCTCATCACATTCAGACAAACTAGAATCAACATCACTGAATGTCTCATACATCTCATGATGTTTTTGTTTATTTGAATCAGAGTTATTCTTTACAAAATCAGAACTTGATTCTTCTGACAATCAGTAAAACTCGTACCATTGGTACCAGTTTCAGATAAAGACGAACTGCATTTTTCTGAAGATGTCATATTTAATGGTATGAAAGATGGAATAGGTTGAGAAAAGAACTTTTCGAAAGAATTAATTTTAAGTTGCTCAGTTGTTTTAGGAGAAACATCAGATTCATTGCATTCATTACCAGAACAAAAATCATCACTATCATGATTTGAATTACAAGATGAAATAGAACAATCAAGAGAACATGAGACATTCAAGTCTGTTACATTTGAACTAGAAACAAACACTGAATTTAAACTAGACTTATTATCTAAAACAGACTGCTGTTTTTCAGGTGTACTAGAACTAGTGCATCCAAGCCCACTAGTTGGTCCATAGTCGTAGTCTTCACGAATGTACTTAGAGTTATTCCCAACTAAACCTGCAGACATACTGTCAGTATCTGATTTGATTAAATCATTAGAAGGATGAGGAACAGGCATAGGAGAATAACAGTATGTACTAGGAGGAGGATAAACCTGTACATTTTCATAACCCAAACCTGTTTTAATTCTTGCTCCCCGTTGAGATTTACAAAGATCATCATGTTTCATTCCAGAAATAGTCCATTTATCTAATTTTGACTGAAGTTTGCTTGCTTCAAATTCAGCAAGAGCAACCCGTTCAGTCAAAGTATTAACCTCTACATTCCTTTCCAAAACAATTCTTTTTAAATGATCAGTTTCTTTTAAAGCCTCATTTAATTTCACAAAATATTTTGATTCATTCATTTTAAGTTCATCATTAATTCGTTTTAAATCCTTTTCATTATCAATTAACAAACGATTAGCCTTATAAATCCCAAAAAGTCTAATTTTGCAAGCAGATGAGCACATATCCTGTATTACCTCATAAGGAAGTCCCATTACCATCTTTTCGGCAGCTAAAGCTTTATCGCACATGCATACTGGAGTACTTGATTTCCTTTCCTCAACAGTAGCGGCCGCATCATCCTTCTCTTTTCCTTTCACAGCTTTTGAATTTCTTTCTTCATTTGAATCTGTAATTTCCTCTTTCTTCTCTCCATCAGCCTTCTCTTCTTCTCCTTTACTGAAGATTCATTCTCTCCTTTGAATTCCTTAAACACAAAATCATCTTTATCAACTTCCATCTCATCACTTTCCACAATCTCAGCAACTAACGCGTGATTTATTTCAGATCTTGTTTCTTCCACCTCTGCACTCCAGTCAAATTTGAGATCAAGGCTGACTCCTTTTTTGAATTTCCTCTTCCTTTACTTTCTCTGCTGTCAATCTTGGTACTCCAGTGTTACTAGGATCTGTGACAATTGGTAATGGACATTCACGTTTAAAATGTCCCAATTGTTTACAATTAAGCACCTCAATTTTGACTTATCAAATCCTAGTTTTGAAGTTGATGATTGACCACCAAAATTCTTTCTTCCTGTTCTTTCCATGAATCTCCGGGCTCTTAAAGTTAACATTGCCATTTGCCATTGAATGTCAGTTTCTTCTAAATCATCAGGATCAACCTGATACATATCCTCCATAGTCATTCCTTTACCTTTCAATTCACCAGCAACAAGAGCTTCATAGCTCTGAACAAACATTCCAAAAAGAGCCATTGTTTCAGATGGAATTGTAGTTTCAGCATTCACCTTAGAATTTCCCAATTCTTTTCCAACATGATTACTACCACTCGAGAAATTACTTGTATTGCTCCCTCCTTGAATTGGATTTTGAATGTGAGAGTTTGCAGCGGATGACAACAAAGCAGCATTTTGAGAAAAAGCAGGTGTGGGCATCATAGTCTGGTTAAATTCTCTATTTTCATATCCAACTCAAAAGATTTCAACTTGTTAATGATATCCATCAGCTTATAATCTGTAAAACCTCTTTCTTGTTTGAGCATCCTCACTTGAAGACTCCACTGTGGTGGAAGAGAATCGAGAAGCCTGTTAACTTGTTCACTGTTGGAGAGTCTTTCATCATACTTCTTCAGAGTGCTTGAGACGGTTAAGAAACGATTTGTAAGATCTGTCAAACTTTCATTCTTGTATCCTACAAACGAATTGAACTCCTTTTCAGCTTGAATACTCTTGTCTTTCACCAGATCTGCATTCCCATCAAAGAATTCACAGAGAGCATCATAAAGGGATTTAGCATTTTTATGCTCTGCAAAACGATTGTAGATGTCTGGAGCCAAGCAGAGAGTTAGAGCACCAAAAGCTTTTTGATCACGATCAATCAGTTTCAGATCTCTTTCAGTATAAGAAGATGGATCTTTGTTCTGAGAAACGACATCACCAACTGTAACCGTAGGTATATGAGGACCTGAAATAATCGATTCCCATTGATTATGATCTGTGTAGAAAAAGAAAGCTTTGAGACATCTCTTCCAATCTTCAAAATTATCTCCATTAATGAGTCTTGGAGGTCTATTAGGAGCAACACTTTCAAGATCCGCAAGTGTAAGAGTAGTTAATTTCGACATGATAGTTTCGGCAGAAAGATTGATAATTTCGCTGGTAAATTCGCTAACAAATTCGCTGAAAGAGGTGACTTGGCTAACAGTTTCGCTGAAACAATACTATCGCAGACACTTTCGCAAACACAGACACTTTCGCTTGCAATTTCAGCAGCACTTTCGCTTGAATCAGAGACAACAATTGCTTAGTTTCGCTGCTAATTTCGCAGGAAACAAGCTTGAACTTTCGTTCAGAAATAGATTCGGCAGCACTTTCGCTTGATAATTGGTCAAAAACACTACTGAACTTTCGTTCAAGGAAATACTTTCGCTGAAACTCTAGAAAACAACTTCTGATCCAAAATAACTCATAATTTCGCTGAATGAAGATGACAGTTTCGCAGTAAGAACAGTAATTTCGCTGGTCGATCTCAAAACCCTTTTTCACCTCAAAATCAATCTGAAATCATCCAAAACTCAATGAATTTGAGATCTGATGATTGTAGAATCTTCCTCAATCAAGAACAAGCATAATTCAATCAATTTCCATCCCAAAAACAGCTGATAATCCAATGAAAATGATTGAAACTAGATTGACCACCAAAACCACAAAAACTCAACAAATCAAGAGCACTAAGGCTCTGATACCATATTGTTGGTCCATGTGATCGATGAACAGTACAATTGATAGGATAATTTGATCAATATCAAATACACAAACCAAATAACAACAATTGAGAGAGTGAATATGATGAATCAAGACATAATTGATATTCAAATGAACAAACTCACTCAATAACAATAAGCACAATTGTATTTCAATGAAGTAACTGCTTGAAAATGATAGTTTGCAACAGAATTCCACGATTAGGGTTTTGCAAACTTATCATACAAAATGAAATGACAATAGTATATATAGCAGTCATAGTTTCGCTGACAGTTTCGCTACAGCGAAACTGTCATGCCGAAACTATAGTTTCGCCCGGCAGAACACAAGTTCGCCGGGTGAACCAAAACAGCAAACTGTGAGCGAAACTATAGATTCGCTCACAGTTTCGCTGGACTGCCAAAACTGCTAATTAATAACACAAAAACAAATACAAATGAAACTAACAAAAGTCCTATTACAATGTAAAGTAAACATCTATA
Organism: Flaveria ramosissima; assembly: GCA_025215565.1. Classification (NCBI taxonomy): domain Eukaryota; kingdom Viridiplantae; phylum Streptophyta; class Magnoliopsida; order Asterales; family Asteraceae; genus Flaveria; species Flaveria ramosissima. The sequence continues at coordinate 65,259,463 of CM046045.1, read as the reverse complement.
CTAAAGTGAGTCCAACCTAACATGATCTTCAGATTCTTCCCTGCAAGGTCTTGATCCAGGTTTGCCTGTGCTTTATTGCCCAAAAGGGCCTTATCTCTAGTTCTACAGGTAGATAACACGACTTCCTAAAATAGTTTTACACGGTGTTGTGCCGATGGAGTCTTCTAGTTGTTTCGAAAAACCCATAATGCATCATCTCACTTGATAGACCGTCCTTGTGATTTTGACCTATAGTTTTCTCAAGGATCGTTTGGTACTCGTTGTGACTTCGGCTTGCCCATTCGCTTTGTGGATGGTAAGCCAGTTGTAAAGCGATGGTGAACTCCATAACGTGGCCATTGCTCTTTCAAGCTATTGTTACAGAAATGAGTTCCTCGGTCACTAATCAGAGCTTTGGGGGTACCAAAACGAGAAAAATAGTTTTTCTTAAGGAATTTGTAACAACGTTCTGGCATCATTGTAGGCAGGCTTGAGCTTCATCCCCTTTTGAGCGTAATCAATACTACAGATGTAACGATTGCCAATGACACCGGGAATGGCCCCATGAAATCCTACCCCATATATCAAATATCTCGCATACTTGAACTGGTTTCTCTGAGGCATCTCATCCCGTGTCGAGATATTGGTTGCTCTTTGACATGCATCACAGGTGCGTACCATGTTATAGCATCTTTGAGATCGTGGGCCAGTAAAATCCAGAGTCGAATACTTTCTTGGCTGTTAAGGTTGCCCATGGTGTCCTCCTGTGGTCCTTCATGACAGTGCCTTAGAATTTGTTCTGCTTCACTTCCGTATACGCATCATCGAATGAGTGGTCTGCACCGATTCTGAATAGATACGGATCCTCCCAATAGTAATGTTTGATATTAGTAAACTCTTCTTCTTTTGCTGATAAATCATTCCTTTGAGAAGGATTCCGCTTGCTAAGTATTCGCAAAATCAGCGAACCAAGGGTGTTCATCGATTGAGGATTGAATGTGCATAAGGAATTCATGAGGAAAATTGTCGTTATTTTGGTTTCCTCAGTTTGTGAAGGACTTGAGTCCTCAAGACGCGAGAGATGATCAGCCGCTAGATTTTCCGCTCCTTTCTTATCACGAATTCGATATCAAATTCTTGAACAGAAAATCCAACGAATCAATCTCGCCTTTTGCATCTTGTTTGTTGAACAAATAACGAAGGGCTGCATGATCGGTGTAAACAATTGTCCTTTGAAAGGATGAGATACGAGCGGATTTATCGAACGCGAAAACTACCGCAAGAAGTTCTTTTTCGGTGGTAGTGTAGTTTTCTTGTGCGTCGTTTAGGGTTTTGCTCGCATAATGAATGGGGTGAAATTGCTTGTCTTTCCTCTGTCCTAATACATCTCCCACCGCGAAATCGCTTGCATCGCACATGAGCTCAAATGGTAGTGTCCAATCTGGGGAACCATGATTGGAGCAGTTACCAATCTCTCCTTAAGCATTTGAATGCATAATGCATTCATCAGAAAATACGAATTTCGCGTCTTTTTCTCCAGGAGTTGAGTCATTGGTCGAGCGATTTTTGAGAAACTTTAATGAAACGACGGTAGAATTCCTGCATGTCCTAGAACTTCTGATGTCTTTCACGGTGTGGGATGCGGAAGTTTAGAAATAGTGTCGACTTTGGCTGATCGACTTCAAGCCCTCTCGAGAGATTTTGTGTCCTAACACTATTCCTTCCGTAACCATGAAGTGGCACTTTTCCCAATTTAAAACAAGGTTGGAAGTCTTCACATCTAACCAGCATCTTTCCAGGTTTTCAAGACATGCTCAAATGAGTTTCCAAAGATGGAGAAATCATCCATGAAAACTTCCATTGAGTGTTCAATCATGTCATGAAAATTGCTACCATGCATCTTTGAAATGTAGCAGGAGCATTACACAATCCAAAGGGCATTCGCCGATAAGCAAATGTGCCATATGGACAGGTGAATGTTGTCTTTTCTTGATCTTCGGGAGCAATAGGAATTTGAAAATAACCTGAGAAACCATCCAGAAAACAATAAAATTTTTCTAGACAATCTCTCAAGCATTTGGTCGATGAAAGAAAGAGGGAAGTGATCTTTCCTTGTGGCGTCATGAGTTTGCGATAGTCTATGCAAACTCTCCATCCTGTAACCGTACGAGCGGGAATAAGCTCATTCTTCTCGTTAGTTACAACAGTCATTCCTCCTTTCTTTGGAACAACTTGGACGGGACTGACCCAAGGCGAATCAGAAATAGGGTAAATCAAACCGGCATCTAGTAGTTTGATTACTTCTTTCTTCACCACCTCTTGCATGCTCGGGTTTAAATGTCTTTGAGGTTGTATGACAGATTTGAAGTTCTCCTCCATCAATATTTTATGAGTGCAAAAGGATGGATTGATTCCCTTGATGTCCATGATTTTCCATGCATTGCTCGTTCGTGTGCCTTAAGCACATTGAGCAACTTGTTCTTCTCATCAATTGATAAGGCGGATGAGATTATGACAGGAAGTTGAGATGTGTTTTCAAGAAAAGCGTATTCGAGATGAGATGGAAGCTCTTTGAGTTCTAAGACTTGAGGGTCTTCGATAGAAGGTTTTGGCTTTTGGTTCTAAGTCTTTCTCAATGATCTCAAATGCTTCTTGATGAAATGATGTTTCATCAACTTCAAGTTCTGGAATGGTTTGGTTTCACAGATGGGTTCGGTGATTGTGACTTCTATTAATTGAGTATTGCAAGCTTCATTTTGAAGGGCTTCCTTCAAATGACGGCTTATGATCGAATCGCAAGCATCAACGTAATAGAGTGAGTCATAATGATGTTGAGGGTGTTTCATGGATTTGTAGAAAGTTATATCGAAAGTTACTTCCTCCTCGTCTACTCTAAGCGTGAGTTGCCTGTGCAAACATCAATGAGGGCTCGAGCAGTCGCTAAGAAAGGTCGACCTAGGATAAGAGGAACATTTTTGTCCTCATCCATGTCTAGGATCACAAAATCAACGGGAAATACGAATTTGTCAATTTTAATTTTAACTAAGAGATTTTCAACGATGCCCTTGGATATTTGACAGAACGGTCAGCTAACTGGATGCTCATACGGGTAGGTCTAGGTTCACCTAAGTTTAATTTTTCAAAAACCGCATAAGGCATAAGGTTAATGCTAGCACCTAAATCAGCTAACGCATTACTGACAGAAAGATTTCCTATTAGGCAAGGTATGGTGAAACTTCCTGGATCAGTCATCTTTTGAGGTAGTTTGTTTTGAAGAACTGCAGAGCATTCCTCGTTCAAAACTACGTGTAATAACTCTTCCAGCTTCTTTTTGTTTGACAAACACCTTTTAGAAACTTAGCATAGTTTGGCATTTGTGCTAAGGCCTCCACCAAAGGTAGATTGATGTGGAGTTGCTTGAACAACCCAAGGAATTTGCCATATTGTGCCTCCATCCTTTGTTGTCTCAAACGACCTGGATATGGAGGTGGTGGAACATAAGGTGGTGGTGGAACGTATTTCTTTGCTAGTTCTTCAATAACAACGGGTTGCTTTTGCTTATCACTCGCATTACTTGGAGTTTCAGTTTCTACTTCTTCAAGGATGGTTGTAATGCGGGTGCATCACCTTGAGTGGTTTTGCCACTCCTGGTGGTGATGGCTTTGACTTGAGCATTAGGATTTGTCACAGTGTTGCTGAGCAAAGCTCCTTGAGGTCTTTCAGAGAGCTATTGTGCTATTTGACCTACTTGGTGCTCTATGGTCTGTAATGATGCTTTGTTGCTTTTGATGTCAGCTTCGTTTCTTTGGAACCTCTCCTCATTTCTTTGATCAGATTTCCGGATGTACTCATCTGTGGCTTGTGTGATTAACAACAATTGCTGCAATAAGTCTTCTATTGATGATGTTCCACGTTCTTGTTACTACTGCTTGGACCTTGGTATGGTGGTTTCTGTTGTTGGTAAGGTGGCCTTCGGTTGAATCCAGAAGATTGTTGGTTACTGCCAGCATCTCTGTAATTCGAGTTGTTCTCCCAATTTGAATTGTATGAGTTGTTTGGGCCTCCTACGTAATCAACATCTTCAACCATCATAACGCCTTGTGGGCACTCGTTGGTCTTATGTGAATTTCCACATGTGCTGCATCGTGTTGGAGTTTTCTTTAGCTCGCTTTGCAATTGTTCGAATTTTTTGGTTAAAGCTTCTAATTGGGCTGCAATTAGGGTTTCAGAGTCTACTTGATGAATACCTTTAGAACTGGGTTTTGGTTCTAAAGGATTGTAAGCAAAGCTCTTCTTAGCTGCTCTTTCTAAGGCTTGATATGCTTCTGTTGGCGTGACACTTCCAAAATCTCCTCCCGCACTTTGGTCTACTGCTTGCTATGGGCTCCGCTAATCGCATCGTAAAAGGTTTGACACTGCAGCCACAGATCAAGTCCGTGATGTGGGCATCTCAAAGGAGACCTTTATATCTCCCCATGCTGCGTGTAATGATTCATCGTCGTCTGACGGAAACTTGTGATGCTGCTTCTTAGTTTGGTAGTACGATCGGGTGGAAAGTATTTCAAAAGGAATTGTTCAGCCATTCCCGCCCCCCCATGTGGTGATGGAACCAGGCAGAAGTGAATCAAGCCAATCGATGGCTCGGCCTCGAAGTGAAAATGGAAAAAGTCTTAGTCGAATGGCGTCGTCTGAACAGTTATTGATTTTTAAGGTCGCCCAGATACGAAGGAATCGTGAGATGTGAGCATAGGGTCTTCGTCTTGTAACCCATAGAACTGAACAGAGTTTTCTACAAGTTGGATGATACTATACTTAATCTCGAAATTGTTGGCCGCTATTGCTGGTTGGACAACACTAGACTCATAACCATCTATTTACGGTGTGGCATAGTGTGTCATCTTCATTTCCTCGTCTTGGTTAGCCATGTCTTCTTCGGATGGTGTATCTTCCAAAATGTCTTCTTCTTAATGACTGGTGCTTCTTGTTGTGATCTCTTGCGCAATCTTTGACGAAAAAGTCGTTCGGGTTCCGGAAGAGGCGGAACAAGTTCAGAACTAGACGAGTCGGACATACACTAACTTACGGAAGCATAAACTAACTAAGGCTTAAATCAATCAGACAAAATAACTAAACTAACTAAGCAAAATACCTACAAATAAAAATGAAGTTTAAACAAAATATATATACAGGTTATATGCAAGATAGTCAAAAAATTTAGTTTGTTTTTCAAACTGCAGTGTGTCCCCCGCAACGGCGCCAAAAACTTGATGAGTCTACGGATAGTATATATTTGATAAAGATTTAATGCATAGATTCAGTTTAATTGGTTGTTACTATACTAAACCACACACAAAAGGCAGTGTACCTGTCGTGTGGTAATATAGCGTTGGTAAGAACCGAGTATCAATCCGTGGACACACCTAGCCTACTCAACAAACTTGATGTTTGACTATCAGATTTTGTTTTTGTTAAAGAAAGTGATATTTTGTATTGGAAAGATTTTTTAGGGTTTAAAATAAACAGTATAAAAGAAAGTAAAATAAGATTGAAGCGTTTGGTTTTAAATCAGAGAATAAAAGTTATCATCCTAATTAGATCCACTTATGCAACTTGTGATGATTGGTGATGTGATGTGATTATGTTAATGTTTATAAAGATGAGCCGGCGCGATTTCTCGACTATCCTGCTGCCGTAGTGACTTGATCTTGTCAGGCTGATTTTTACTGCTCAGATCAAAGCCCAGTAATGTAGGTAATCTCTTGTGTCCTATTTGACATACGATTTTAAAAACATAATTTAATGTTAAAAAGAGAGTTGATCAGGTTCCTTCCTAACATACCTTAATTTTAGAAAACGGTAACAATTACTGAAGTTTCCGAACAAATAAAGGGGTTGGACCAAAAGAACCAATGAGCCGGATCAGAAAAACCTTTAAGTCCCACAGACGTCACAACAACTACTGAAGTTCACAACAGCTGAAGATAACACCTGAAGACAAAGTCTGAAGACACAAGTGCTGAAGACAAAGTCTGAAGACAAGTACTGAAGACAAAGTCTGAAGACACAAGTGCTGAAGACCAAATATCAGATGTTGTCATAACAGCTGAAGAGGACTTCTTCAGTAGTTGTGACGTTTTACTCTTCAGTAGTTTTATGTTTTATCCTTTCAGTAGTTTTGTAAAACGACTGAAGAGTTTGTTCTTCAGTCGTTGTCGTTTCAATAGTTTTCTTTCAGTAGTTTCATGTTTTATACTTAGCACTATGACATGTTCTCAGTAGTTGTGAACATTTCAGTAGTTTGTTAATGTTAGTTATTTTTTGTACTAGATCTGCTAGTTATCACCATCCCGTGATTACAGCATGGATTGCACTCTATATAAGGAGTGTCAACCTTATTGTAATTGTGAATGATTTGAGCAATAACATTGGGCCTTATTGAAACATTCCTTATCACAGAAATATATTCTCTCGTATTTGTTTACAAATATCAAACTCTTGCTAAAATTTGTCTAATTCTTGATCTCATTCCGCTGCATTACTCTAATAACATCAAACTTGAGATCGTTGATCCTGACAAATGGTATCAGAGCTGGTTAATCATTGATCGATCTAATAATTGATCATTGAAACTGCTCTTCAAGATCCAAGTTTGATTAAATTAGCATTTTTGCAAGAACGGCTATAGAGATTGATTTTTCTGTGTTTTTAATCAATCATTCACTGAGACTTATTCTTGGTTTTCATTGAGTGTGTTGTGTGGGTCTGTCTAAATCTTTTAAAGGTTGAATAAAATCTGTTTTTGGACCCAAATGAGTACTCCTTCCAATGATCCTCACAATACTGGTTCCTCAACCAAGCCTCAAATGCTGGTTAGGAATGAGTATAACATATGGCAACGACGTATGCTCCATCACCTGTCTGTTAACAGCTCAGATTGTTGGACATCAGTGGTACATGGTCCACACAAGCCTATGGTGAATAACCCGGAAACCAATCAAATGGTTCCAAAGAGGAAGGATCAATACTCAGATGAGGATAAGAAATTGTTTGAGATTGATGCAAAAGCCCATGGAATTCTGGCCATGGCACTACCCAATGAAATCTATTCTGGGCTAATGCATTATGAATCTGCCCATGACCTCTGGAATGCCTTGAAAGAACAATTTGGAGGAACAGATGAGGTCTTGGCAAATAATAGAGAGATCCTTGCCCAACAATATGAGACATTCTCTCATAGGAAGGGTGAGACACTGACTCAACATTTGAGCGGTTCTCTTGTTTGATCTCTGAATTAAAAATGGTCAAACATGAGTATACTAATATCCAGATAATAACCGATTTCTCAGATCACTCACTGCCTGAGAGATGGGACACATATACTACTGTCCTACGCTCCAGTGCAAATTTGGACAAACTATCTCTCACCCAACTCCATGGGAATTGCTCACATTTGAGAGAGAGATAGAACAAAAAAGAAAACTGTCTTCATCTGGTAAGCTCACTGAAGACTTTGTACCAGGCAACACTGCTCTGGTTAGTCATGAGTCAGAATACGCTTCATCTGAATGCCAGTATGATGAGCATATTGATTTCTCTTCAAACATTTCTGATTCAGCATTTGTGAGTTGATAGTCAATTACTGGGTGTAATAATGACAATCTATGCTTCATCATGGATGATCTCAAGGGGATTGCTGATGATGACTTAGAAGAGATGGATATTTTGAGCCAAATGGCCTTGATAAATATCAGATCTCAGAAGTTCTACAAAAAACTGGAAGAAAGTTCCCAGGACTCTCTGGCAAAACCAAAGTTGATTTGACAAGAGTAAGTTGAGGTGTCACAAATGCTAAAGGCTTGGACACTTTGCTAGAGAATGTAGATCATCTGGATCTAATTCCTCTACACCTTTGTGACTTTCCCTAGCATAGTCAACAAAACAAGGGCAACATCCTGTCAATCTAGTCATCACTCTCAACTACAATCTCCTGCATATTTTGTTCCTCAGGGTCAAATGCCATACCCTTACCCTTGTTATTACATGCACAAACCAGTCAAGTTCAAGCTCCTATGATACCACAACCTCATGCACTTCCAGAACCTCAACCATCTCATCAACCTCCTTAACCTCAACAACATAGCTTCTTCACCCCTGAAGTTGTTGACTGGAGCAGCTTGCCAGATGACATGTCTGGTCATGAACAACTGTTCACAAGTGCTGATCAACATGGTGGTGATAGTCCTTTTGGGAATCTGCACTTATGGCTCTGGAGTCAACTGAAGGTTCCTGCTCAACTGCATCATCTTCATAGGTAACTCAGGTATCTTCAGAGGCTAAAGCCAAGTTATGTTCTGAATCATGCATAGCTGCTTTGTCTCTATTAGAGAGGCCAATGTAGCATTATAAATCAAAACTTGAGTTTGAGAAAACTATTTCCAAAAACAAGATAGTATGAGTCTGCTCTTAATAGTAAAAATGATGAGATTTATAAGCTTAAATGCCAATTAAATGATGAAAAGACTAAGCTAGAGGCTATTCTGGAAGACCAGAGAAGTCTCAAAGAAACACTTGCAGCCACCCAGTAGAGTGTGATTGATGGTACAATCATGCAAAGGTTTTGAAATGCTTCTTAGTAAGCAATCAGCTTCCAATGTGAAGTTTGGCATTGGTTATAATCACACAGCTCCTCCTACAGATTTTGCTCCAAGAGTAGAAGTGAAATCTGATGGAGAAAGCAATAACCAATCCACCTCATCATGTGATTCACTTTTTGATAGAGCATCATCAAAAGTAGAAGTCAGCACTAAGCCCTCTCAGAACCTATCAGCTGATGTTGATGTTTCAATTGCAGACACTCACATGATCAATGAGTTGATCAACTCAGGAGTTATTTCTGAAAGTCCTGAAAGGACTGGAGAGCAAGATTTAACACCTGAAGTTCAAACTCCAACTACTGGGCAGCACTGAAAAGAAGAAAACTGTCAGTAGAAAGAGTTTGAAGACTACTAAAGAGGAAGTCAAGAAAGCAAATAATGCTTCCAAAGTACTGAAGAGCAAGTCTTCAGTAGTTTCATCCTCTTTAGTTGATGATCAACATAAGATGAAAAAGAAACCATGTGAAGTATGTGGTTTGTTTAATCATCTTACAGATGATTGTTGGTACAAAAGAGGATCCAAACTCAAACATAAAGAGGAAATTAAAGAGAAAATGGTTAAAATGAAAAATGAGTTTGAAGCCACATTTGTACCAGCAACATCAAATCCTGTAACCCTTAAGTCCAAAAGAAATCCAAAAGGAAGGGGTTAAACAGGTAACAGCTGAGATTGCTCAAAAGAAGAAGGTGCAACATAAGAACTTATCAAACTCCATGCTAATGTGTCCGAAGAGCTGAAAGCTTTATCACAAAATCAACACAGCTGGTTATGATGGTTCAACATCTATTGGGAAGAGTCAACCAATTAGATGTTCCTATGTTGAATCCACAGAAAAGGAGGTCCAAGCCAAAGGATTCCTCTTCTTCACCATCTTCTTCCTCTCAGGCTGTTATTTCCAACAAACCTGTTAGTCTACCATCTGTTGATGTGAATAGGCCTAAAACCAAAAGGTTTGGGTCTCAAAATCTAACTAATTTGCTTTGTTCTGCAGGTTCTTCAACTTCCACAAAGGCATCTGGTATGTAGACAGTGGAGGATCCATGCATATGAAAGAAAACATATCACTTCTTAATGACTACTCTCAAGGAAGGAAGGGTTTTGTATCTTTGACAATGATCAAAGGGTTACATCATCGGCAAAGTCTTTGTTTCCAATGGAGAAATAAAGTTGATGATGTTAACCATGTGGAAAATCTCAGTACAACCTCTTGAGTGTCAGTCAAATATGTGACAAAGGCCCATGTTGCTCTTTTCACAAGTCAGAACTGCCGGATTCTGTCATCCAAAGTTCTAAGTTTGATTGATAAGGTGTTGGATAAATACACTCTCCTTAGGCCAACAGGACTGGAAGAGTGTATGCCTAGATCTTTCTAAGAAAATAGATCTCAAAGGCCATCCTTGCCTATTTTCCAAGGCTTCCCCTCAAGAATCTACACTATGGCATAGAAGGCTGGGTCATGTTAATCTCAAAACATAAATCAGCTGATAAACCATGGTTTAGTAAGGGGATTGCCTATGAAGGAGTTCAAATGTGAAGATGACTGCACTGCTTTGTTTAAAAGGAAAACAACACAAAGCTTCATTTCCCTCCATAGAAGAACCTAAGTCCACAGCCTGCTTACAGCTTCTTCACATGGATCTCTTTGGCCCTATGAGAGTGATGAGTATGGCTAAGAAGAAATACTGTCTGGTAATTGTGGATGATTACTCCAGATTTGTATGGACTTTCTTCTTGCATTCAAAGGATGAAGCAACTCAGAAGATTATCAACTTTGTGTTGTATGTTGAGAACGTATTCCCTCTCAGTCAAGTGTATTAGAAGTGATAATGGAACAGAATTTAGAACAATACACTTGATGAGTTCTACCTCTCAAAGGGAATCAAGAGGCATTTTAGCATCCAAGAACTCCTGAACAAAATGGAGTGGTAGTAGAGAGAAGAACAGGACCCTTATTGAAGCTGCAAGGTCCATGTTGGCTGACTCTGGACTGCCAATGACTTTTTGGGCTGAAGCTATCAATACAGCTTGCTATGTACAAAATAGAGCTCTAGTAAATAAGAGGTTGATGAAAACTCCATATGAAGTTCTTCATCATTTGGCCCCTCTAATTCATTCTTCAGAGCTTTTGGATGTCCTTGTTTCATTCTCAACACACGGGATCAACTCCAAAAATTTGATTCTAAGGTGGATGCAGGGTATTTGTTGGTTATTCATCAACTTGCAAAGCATACAGAGTCTTCAACTGTAGAACAAAGATGGTTGAAGAGACTCTACATGTTAAGTTTAATGAATCTCCAAAGGACAAGATTCCACAAAACCCTGTGGAGATATTTGATTTGGACATACTGCAATATGTTCCTCATCAAACTCCTGCTGTTGCTCCTGTCAACAGTTCACCACCTGGTGGTACTGCTGGTGCTGATGATGATGATAGTAGTACTCACCTCTTCAAGTTTAGTGATCAACTGCCTGATTCAGCTAGACCTGATGTTCCTGTAGCTCCAGCAGCACAATCCACAACAAATGCTGATGAGATTTCTACAACTTCAACTTCCTTTGAATTACCATCTACTGATTGGTTTCAAGGAAATACTTCACCATCACCATCTGTTGCTGCTGAGCCTGCTACAAACACTTGCACTGATCTCATTGTGTACCAAGATCTGAAGAATCACCCTATGTCTCAAATCATTGGTGATATCACTGCTGGAGTATCAACAAGAAGTCAATTGTCAAATGCTTCTATGCTCTCTTCATTAGTCAGCAAGAGCCAAAGAATTATCACATTGCTTAAAGGACAATGGATGGGTGATGCCATGCAGCTTGAGCTTCTTCAGTTCAAGAAACAACAAGTGTGGGAACTGGTTCCTCTACCTCCAGGTAAGTGTGCAATAGGCACTAAATGGGTGTTTAGGAACAAAACTGATGAAAATGGGCTTATTGTTAAGAACAAGGCCAGACTGGTTGTTCAGGGGTTTGCACAAGAAGAAGGTATTGATTATGATGAAACCTTTGCCCCTGTAGCCAGACTGGAAGCAATTAGATTGTTTTTAGCTTATGCTGCTTATCAAATCTTAAAGTTTTCAAATGGATGTCAAAAGTGCATTTTTGTATGGGAAAATTAAAGAAGAGGTTTATGTATGTCAACCACCGGGTTTGAGGACAATAAGCATCCTAATTGGGTGTATAAGCTTGATAAGGCTCTTTATGGGTTGAAACAAGCTCCTAGAGCCTGGTATGAGACATTATCAAACTTTCTTCTTGAAAATAATTTTACTAGAGGTTCCATAGATAAAACTTTTTCATTAAGAAAGCTGGGCAGCATAATCTACTTGTTCAAATTTATGTAGATGATATTATTTTTGCATCTTCTGATCCACAGTGTGTGATGCCTTTACAAAGTTGATGCAACAAAAGTTTGAAATGAGTGCCATGGGGGAATTACAATTCTTTCTGGGTTTGCAAATCAAACAAAAGGCTGATGGAATTTTCATTCATCAGTCCAAATACACAAAAAATCTTTTGAAAAATTTGATTTACAAAATTGTAAACCCTGTTCTACTCCCATGTGCAACACCACACAACTGGATACAGATCAGAAAGGTAAAGTGGTTGATGAAACACTTTACAGATGTATGATTGGGTCCTTGATGTACTTAACAGCTTCTAGACCAGATATTATGTTTGCTACATGTGTTTGTGCTAGATTTCAGGCTGCACCTAAGGAGTCTCATTGATTGCAGTCAAGAGGATCTTTAGATATCTGCAAGGCACTCCATCTCTAGGTTTATGGTATTCTACTAGACATTCTGGTAAATTAGTTGCTTTTTCTGACAGTGACTATGCAGGGTGTAAGTTGACCAGGAAATCAACTTCTGGTGGATGTCAATTCCTAGGCAACTGTTTGATTTCTTGGCAGAGTAAGAAACAAACCTCAGTTGCTACATCAACTGCTGAAGCCGAGTACATTGCTGCTGCAAGTTGTACATCTCAGGTATTATGGCTTCAAAACCAATTATTGGATTATGGCATAACTGAGACTAAGACTCCATTGTTAATGGACAGCTCTTCAGCTCTTTGTATTGTCAAGAATCCTGTCCAGCACTCTAGGACTAAACATATTGAAATTAGACACCATTTTATTAGAGATTGTTTTGAAAAAGGTCTGATTGATCCAAAGTTTGTTCCTAGTGCTGATGAGCTTGCAGACATTTTTACTAAGCCTTTGGATAGTTCAACTTTCCACAACCTGGTGTTAAGGCTTGTATGCTGCGCTAGAATAAGTGACAACTACTGATGATCTCAGTAAAAATACAGATGATATTGGTAACCATGTCATATATAAGTACTGATGAGTTCCTTTTCCCTCAGTAGTTTTTATAACTACTGAAGGCTACATTCCTCACAAGTACTGAAGTACTTATTTGTTAAAAACAGCTGATGTAGTTACAACAGCTGATGAAATTACAAAGCTGATATGTAGCTACAACTACTGATGTCAGAATGCAGATAAGTACTGATGACCAATGAAACCTCTGAAACTCAGATTTAAGTCTGAGAGTAAGTGTGGAGGTCAGACTGAAACAGCTGTAAAAGCTATGAATTGACGAAAACAGCTGATGAGTAATTCTCTTCAGTTGTTTCTACAACTGCTGTTTCTAAACAACTGAAGCCAAACCTATGTCTTCAGTAGTTTACAACTACTGAAGACTAACACCAAGTCTTCAGCTGTTTACAAACAACTGATGACAAAACCACTGTCGTCAGTAGTCACAACTACTGATGACAAACACCATGTCCTCAGTTGTTTCACCACTTGAAGTCAAAGTTGTCTTCAGTAGTTTTATAACTACTGAAGACTAACTCAAGACTTCAGTTGTTTCAACGTCTGACGGTTAAAACCAAGTCTTCAGTTGTTTTATAATAACTGATGATCATACCAATACGGTCAGTCATTTCAAACCTCTGAAAGTTAATGCCACGTCATCAGTAGTTCAAAGAATGATGACTAACACCAAAACCTTCAGTCGTTCATAACCCTACCCTATAAATACCTTATCCTACCTTCAGAGTTTTCTCACCTCTCTCTCAAACCTAACGTTCAAAAACTCTGTAACCTCTCTTCATCCATGGCGACCATGCAACTAAAACCACGACACAACTGTGTCGCTCACCTTACCAAATCGCCATACTGGACCAAGTTTCACAACGCCATTGATTTAATGGTCCAGTCACCTTACCAAACAGCTTTTCTGTTAAACCCCACCATATATGCCGAATCTCTTGGCCAATTCTGGACAAACGTCACTCTGTCTCTGAGGAGAATGACACAGAGTCTCTTCAAGCGTTTGTCAATAGTCAAAAGGTGGTCATCACTCCAGACATTCTTCGCCAAACCCTCAATCTGGATGATGCCACTTTCCCGACTAGTTATCCAAAGGGCACAACAGATCTATCATTTGCCCACCATGGATACGAAGGTAACCTGAGTGCCTCTACCATATTGAGAGAAACATTTCCAGGATGCTGAACGGCTCATCTTTCATATGGTCAATGTCTGCCTGGCCCCCAAGACTTCATCATGGGATCAAATGTCCCACAAAGGTGGCAACAGGTATTGTACTCCATCCTTGAGCAACAACCTTTAAATTTTTCTGAAATATATTTTTAGAGCTCAAGGATATGGCCCAAAAACAACTTTCTAACCGTTGGATATTATATCCTCGGTTCAATGGCCATAATTGAAAACCAGCTTCAAGCTGAGGGACTTGTTGGCCTGGGAGTCCCTGCTATGGCTGTATTGCCTGAAGTATACTCCCGGCACAACTCTGACCAATCACTCAAAATGGCTGCCAAGCTGCGCAAACCCACGCAGCTGGAACCCACAGCCACCACCACAAAATCCAAAGTCCCCACCAAACCAAAAACAAAACGACCCAAAAAACGCTATTCAGGGAGATGAGTCCCCTGAAGATGCTCCTGTACCACCAAGACAGGATATACTTGCTGGTGTAAACCCCCCAGTAGTATCAGAGAGACTCAACCAGCCACAGCCGCTCAGGATTCCTCTCAAAAGGAGCCTGAAGCAACCAAAGAAGGGTACCCACAAATCTGGAATCTTCCTCATTTGAGGAGATTGCCATTGAAACGCACCATTCTCCCCAGGTGCATACTGATTTTACCCTATCTCCCCATGAAAATGCCCCCCAAAGTCCAACACTTATAATTGCAAACGTGCTGACTCAGCTGCATGCCTCTCCTCCTCCCCAACAACCACCAAAGGGGGAAAACCACAGATATAGGGGAAGAGGATCAACATGCTTCTGACAACCCACAGCACAGGGGTTTAAATGTTCTGTCCTAGTGTAGATAAGGAGATCAGAATATCTGGTGAGGCTGCCACCTCTTCTGCATCAGCACATGATCAGACTGAGGCTTGGTAACATGCTAAGACCTCATCAGAGGCAACAGCTGATGAAGGACATCGTCCTGAGGCTGGAAGTCCCCAGTTCCAAGAAAAAGGGGCACATGCTACAACTGGTCTACACCCAGGGCATGTACATCCTGCTACTAGCAGGAGGTCAGGTGATTCAGCATCTGCTGATGATGACCTGGGCTTCTTTTTTGATGTTCTAGCCCAGAACACAATTCTTGAGGAGAAGAAGTCAGTACTACAAAGACTACTTGACCAATTCTCTCAAGAAGCAAGTCCATCTGACACCACCATACACCCACAGATGGCACCTTCACCTGAAGGTCTCCTAAACACTCAGCCAATCAAAACTTACAACCCACCAGCCTCTACCTCTGGCACTGCTTCTCAGGGACATAACCCCTCTGAGCAAACAGCTGCTATCTTCCAGAAATCCCTACCTCTCATCACCCCAATGATCACAGACATTGTGATCAAAACCTTGGATGAGAGGCTTCCCTCAATCATACAGCCCCTGGTGGAGGAGATTGTGAGCACAAGGCTTTCTACTACTCAAACCCTTGCAACCAATGCACAACCAAAGGGGGAGAGTCAGTTAGTGAAAGCAAAGGTGAAGAGCATAATGACAGAACAGGAGATTGAGAAGGAAGAGGAGGTTGTGAAGGAGACTGAGAAGGAAGAAGAGCATGTGAAGGGAGCTGACACTGATCAAGTGAGTGAAAGTCACAAAGACTTTCATATCACATATAAGAAGAGGAAGATTGAAAGAAAAGAAAAAAAAACTCCAAAAAGAACTCAAACTTGATGAGATGATCAAAATGGCGGATGCTACACATAGTAAATCTATGGACTCCATTATTGATCAACTATATAGACAAGGGTTCGATACTGCACAGCTTGACTCAGAGATTAGAAGACTTGAAGTTGAAGAAATTAACTCAAGATGGGCAAGTTATGATGTGTTAGAAAGAGAAAGACTGGAGATCATGATCAGATTCATTGCAAAGTATCTTGGGAGATCATTGATAGAGATTAAGTCATGGACCAGGGACAGTATCTTGGCAATAACCACCAAGATCTGTACGTCTGAAGCATACACTAAGGGACTAGTGATTGAAGCACTAAATGAAGCAGGGGCTGGGAACAGAAATGAACCAACAAAACACTCCAAAGCCTCACTCACTACAAGAATGCTAGAACAACCTGCAAAACCTACCACTTCAAAAATCACCACTACCACAACCCATTAAACCAACTCCTTTACCCTCAAAACCAACAGCCGATGATGCATCCAAGAAGAAGAAGAGAAGGATGTTGAGGCTAGAAGAAAGAAGAAGAAGATGATGAGGAAGAAGATAGGCTGCCTCTTTCCGCAGTCCTAACTTTGCCTAAAGCAAATCTATGCCCATCACTCCCACCTCACAGATGGAAACAGTGAGAGTAAAGATTGAAGAAGAACAGCAGCAAAGGCTCCATGATGAGGAAATGCTGAAAAGCATAGACAAAACTTATGCTGCTTCTTCATCAATAATAAGTATGAAGAAAGAGGCTCTGAGATTGTACACCCTTGCCAACACATTTCAATATCAAAAGGAAAAGGTGAGGATATGGCCTGATCCTAGGGTGGCTCACAGAATTGTGAAAGAAAGGACATTCCTGCGAGATACAAGGGCCAGGTAAAAAGGATCGTAGATGAAGAGATCACTGTGGTCCTTGTAGTATCACCCTGGGAAATTGTAGAAGACTTCAAGAAGGCTTATGAGACTAAACAGCCACCCCAAAAGATGTTAGAGAACAGAGTTATTAAAAGGGGTTGGTCTACAAGAAGCTTGAGAACTTCAAACAAAATGAGCTCAGTCTGTTACTTGAAGGTAATCACCCAGATGAGTTTGCATACAGACAGATCACAACAGTTGAGCTCAAAAATGGCAAACAGGCCAAGTACATCTCAGAGCTGTATGGGCGTGAGAAGGATTGTTTGATGGTGAACCAGAGAATCTTACCATGGAAGAACCAAATCATGTTTCTCAGAGCATACACCAGAGAATCCTACAGGCTTATACATGGGAAGTGAGTCTCATGGATGGGGGAACAGCTCAGTGTCCAATTCCCAATACAGAGCTCCCATCCATCTTTGCAACCAAATCATCAGAGACTTATTTCCAGGCCGTGTGCTTATATGGGTCATCTTCTCAACTGATCAAAGAAAAAAAAAGACCAACCATTTTGCCAACAATAAGTGGGACCTCAATAAAGTTAAAGGTTTTGGCTGCATTGGTTCAGGGGGAGTTTGTTGGACCAAAAGAACCAATGAGCCGGATCAGAAAAAACCTTTAAGTCCCACAGACGTCACAAAACAACTGAAGTTCACAACAGCTGAAGATAACACCTGAAGACAAAGTCTGAAGACACAAGTGCTGAAGACAAAGTATGAAGACAAGTACTGAAGACAAAGTCTGAAGACACAAGTGCTGAAGACAAATATCAGATGTTGTCATAACAGCTGAAGAGGACTTCTTCAGTAGTTGTGACGTTTTACTCTTCAGTAGTTTTATGTTTATCTTTCATTTTTTTAGTAGTTTTGTAAAACGACTGAAGAGTTTGTTCTTCAGTCGTTGTCGTTTCAGTAGTTTTCTTTCAGTAGTTTCATGTTTATACTTAGCACTCTGACATGTTCTCAGTAGTTGTGAACATTTCAGTAGTTTGTTAAGTGTTAGTTATTTTTGTACTAGATCTGCTAGTTATCACCATCCCGTGATTACAGCAGTGATTGCACTCTATATAAGGAGTGTCAACCTTATTGTAATTGTGAATGATTTGAGCAATAACATTGGGCATTATTGAAACATTCCTTATCACAGAAATATATTCTCTCGTATGTTTTTACAAATATCAAACTCTTGCTAAAATTGTCTAATTCTTGATCTCATTCCGCTGCATTACTCTCTAATACATCAAACTTGAGATCGTTGATCCTGACAAGGGAACCCCAAATGATCAGAAATTAAAAGTGATATGATTTAATAACCATTTTAGGTCATTAGCCATGGATATTATTATGAAGACCGGTTTCGCGAATGAAAGTTAATCATATGGTTTCAAACCTTGGATGAAATCACAATCACAAACCATAATGTTATAACTTCCGTTCAAATGAGATGCTACCCATCAATAGTTTTTCCCAAGACCACCATAACATTAACATAATACTTATCACACCATTAGTTTATCACAAATTACATAAGTTTCATCCTATTAGCATGATAACTAGAGTTTTAGCTCATGATGAGCTTTAACATAACAACGGATAACAAAGAAGATAGATAAGTGATCATCGGATGAAATGGAACAATCAAACCGATAATCCACAATGGATGACGTTTTAAGTGATCCCAAGCTTCTTCCAAGTGTGTTTGCACCTCCCGACCTCCGAATGATCTGAAGTCTTGATTCCCAAGGAGATTTAGCAGAGTAACTTCCCACCAAAGCTTGCCAAAAATGATGAGCTTAGGCTTCTATTTATAGGCTTTCCAGAGTGTTTAAGCATGGCCCCGTGCCTAAAAGGCACGGCCCCCATGCTAGTACAATGCTTACAAAAGTTGGTCGGCTCGTACGTGCAGGTGGTGTTTTTTTCGGGCACGGCCCCGTGCTAAATGGGGCACGACCCCGTGTGTTGGTGGTGGGGCACGACCCCGTGCCTTATGGGGCACAGCCCCGTGTCTACTTTTAAGGGGACAGTACTTTTTTGTTCTTGTCAGATGCCAAGCACGGGGGTGCGTTAATTTAGCACGGGGGGGTGTGTTCTGGCAAGGATGGGGGCGCGCTTAATGAGGCACGGCCCGGATTGCTTCAATTCTTGTTAAATATGCTCCTTTTGTTCCATCTTCCTTTAAACACCTGAAAACACAAAAATTTAACACTTTTAAGTACATTCATTATTTAAGGAAGATTATTAAGGAATATTGATGTGCTTTTGATAGGATTTTATGTATAATTGGAGCACATCATTACCTTCTAAAAAGATTACCAAACTCCTGTTTTTGCATATCTAGAATTGCAATGAAGCAATCATACGCCTTGTTCCTTGGATCCTCACAGTTAGTTATTCACAGTATAAAACATTTATAAACTAACATTCACAGCGTAAATCATATTTAAGCATTAAAATCACGCTTGTCTTGAAACATCAATTAATTTTTTATAAACATTGAAACTATATTCTTCTAAAATTTATTAAAAAACTATGGATGTCAAACTTGAACTATCCGAGTAGCTTCCATTTCGATGTCTACATCTCCTTAGCATCAACAATTACATGCCAATGGTTATGCATACAAAGTCAGCAATGTTCGGTGAGTTCTAGGTTATATTAATATATATTTTCAACCTTTTGAATCATTGTTTTATCATACGTGAACACACATTGATACATATATATATTAATAGGTTTATTTCATTAACTTCATCATTGTTTCTTTCATTCATTATCATTATCTTTCATTGTAATGGATCATTGTTATATGCTAGACACCCAACATTGTGCTCAAAACTGGAATCCGTACCAGGACCTATAATAGGTCCATCATTTGTACGTGGCCACAGTCCCATGACCTAGAGATAAATATTCCATTTCATTTATGATCAATCATATGGATTAGACACTTGTGTGCATCCTCATGGACTAGCTAAGCCACTCATATTACTTGCGCCATCATAACTTTGGCCTCCAGACTAGCTAAACTCAATCCATATCGAGCAAATAAATCATCAATAGCGGATTTAAGAAATAATGTGGATGTCTTCATGACATGAAGAAGTCTGATAACCATTCTTCATTTTTAAATTTTTAGACATGTGATTAATTGGTTATTCTCGGGTGCATTCCATAAGATAACTTTACCAAGTTCTTAATTTATTTCACCCACTAATTCTATAGATTCTAAAAAGTTTCCTTTATTTTAATGAATCATCTGATGCATTATGACCACAAAAATGGTTATCCTATATCCGAAATCTCATAGAAGCATCTAATTTAATCGGGTGTTGAATTATTTTCATTAAGCAAATTGTCATATTCTTTAAACATTTATTATACAAGTTATTAACCTCACCCACATGTTTAACAAGTCTTTTTTTTTCAATCATTAAAATAATTATAGACAAATGTGTCTTTTGAATCTCTAAAATAACCCTTAAACAAGTAGCAATGTAAGCAATATACACGGTCATTCTTTATAATATACTCTTATAATCTTGGATAAGCATCGTACCAGCTGTAATTAAAACTTCTTAACTATTTACCAATTTTTGTTTGTGGAAATACTACACCTTTTGGGTAACATGGCCCTCTACGTAAGTATGTTCTATTTCATCTCGTTAATTATAGTTATATCATAAAAGTGGTTTCCTATCAACAAGAAGGAAAAGTAGCTACATCAACATATTTAGTAGTTTTAAAGGAAGATTCTCCAACTTTACTATTGAAGAATTGTTTCATTATGTAACTATTAATTTTTAATTAAACCAACTTATATCATATAACCACATAATCTTAAAATATAATCCGAATTTACTTTACTGTAATGCCCGGAATAAAGTCGAAACGAGCCAATTAATAATAATGGGCCTAGCCGGGATTATTTAAAAGAAGATAAGCGGGGATGGGGTGTATGGACCGAGTAGACCTCGCGGGTTATGTTTTTGATGAGTTTAAGGTTCGGGAACGCCCGGTACATATAAACGGATCAGCTTGAGCCACTCTCATTTGCAATCAACACCAATTTCTATAGAGAGGAGAGTAGAGTAGAGAAAGAAAGTGGAGAGAAGTGTGTGATTCAGGCTCTATTGATCAAGAGATTTAAAGACCGGTGTTTGTGGGCATCCAAACAACAAGAAAAGACCAAGAATCCAGGTAAGAATCATCGTTTAATCATTCCTTTTGATGTAAACCTGGATTCTAGAGCTTGGGTTTTTGAAAGTGGTAAAGAATCGCCCAAAACTCACGGTTTTTGTGTACGAAAACATGTAGAAGAAAGCTTAGATATAACTTCTTAGGTGATATAAACCCAGGGTTTGGTGTAAAGGATTGATTTTTGGGTCAAAACTGGGTTGGTTCGAATTTCAGCCCGTTCTGCGAAACTGGAAGTTCATCCAGCGAAATTGTGTAGGTCGTCCAGCGAAACTATGGATCTTCCTGCGAACCGATAGTTTCGCAGGTAGTTCGCAGACATGGTTTTCCAACGAAAAGTTGGGCGAAACAGACAGGGAAAACTGGCAACAAAGATGCCAGCGAAAACTGCCAGCGAAACTGCCAGCGAAACTGCTGGTGAAACTCTGGCAGCGAAACTGTTGATCTTGCAGCGAAACTAGCAGCGAAATTAGGCAGAAATAACCCCTTTGAGTGTTAACTTATCTGCAGGCTGTGTGTACGTATGATGCTTGTCACGTGTGAATGTAAAGGAAGGTTTTAAATTAAGTTAAAATATATATTATTTTAAAACTAGAACTCACTCAGCAACGCTGACTTTTATGTATTTCCAGTGGCAGGGTAATTGTGCTGAGTATGGCAGGGGCAGCTACTCGGCATTTTTGGGATGTCATCCATTTGTATAAGCTATGACGTTTTTGTGATGTAATGCAAGCGATAATATTGTAACTCTTAGCAATGATGTATTAATTTGCAAAAGGAGTCATTAATATATGAAATGATTTTAAATTATTCGAAAACTGTAGCCCGCAGGTTGGGGACGAGATGAGTAGCTAAGCATGTGTTTGGCGAGGAGGTGGCTGGCAGTTGCAAACTCAGAATCCGATGGGGCGGGGTTGAGATTGAGTATTTGAGTTTTACTTTTCTAATTAAAAACATTTGTGAGCTTTGGTGCTTATATTAAAAAACATTTGGGCCTTGAATTTTAGTACCCATTTAGAGCATTCACAACTCGTTTCCTAAATTGATGTGAGTGTATTTCTTATATTATATGATATTGTTATAAGTGGTTGTGAGTGAAGTATAAGGAAAATTTACTGTTTAGTTTGTATTTTTAGGAAACACTGTTCAATCTCTATAATGTTTTTAATATATTTTAAGAAGTTGGGAATGAAGAAGAGAGAAAAAGTAATGATAAAAATATAAAAAGTATTATTTAATTTTAAAGTTGAAATAAAATATAATGATTTTTAGTGTAATTAATAAATGAGTATGGGGAATTGGTTGTGAATGCTCTTACAATAGTGAGAACACTAACATCTCTTATCCATTTACATTTAGTTAATTATAAATATGAAAATAGATATTTTAACATGTCGTTAAAGTCTAAAAGTTTGAGCTTTAAAGATTGGGTTTAAAGAGTTGGTTTTTATTAAAAAGCTGGTTTAGAAAACAAAGGGTAGTCAGGATTTGAGCATACATATAACACTAATAACTTTTTTAGGGTGGACGGCTACCTCCTCCTAATGGGGTTGGCTCGCCCCTATGCGAACGGACATCTTTATTACACATCTTAATAATGCCGCTAGGCATATTTATATATATATATATATATA
Source organism: Flaveria ramosissima (assembly GCA_025215565.1). Classification (NCBI taxonomy): domain Eukaryota; kingdom Viridiplantae; phylum Streptophyta; class Magnoliopsida; order Asterales; family Asteraceae; genus Flaveria; species Flaveria ramosissima. Next base: position 65,236,854 of record CM046045.1, on the reverse strand, counting down.
TATATATATTATATATATATATATAGTATATGTATATCTATATATATATTATATATATGTATATGTATATATATATATCTATATATATCTATGTGTCTCTATCTATATCTATCTTCTCTATCTATATCTATCTCTATATCTCTCTCTCTCTCTCTATCTTATATCTCTATCTCTATCTCTCTATCTATCTCTCTCTCTCTCTCTCTCTCTCTCTATCTCTCTCTCTATATATATATATATATAGGGTAGAGTTATCTTTAGAACTACCATTCTTTGTGAGAAACTTTATGTATCAATATCACCCACACATTTTAGTCAAATGCAAGTCAAATGCTAATTTCACCTTTTTTTTAAAACCTTTATAACTTTTTTTTCATGATATTATTTTTAAAAAAAAGTTCACCATTAATTTCACTATTTTTTTATCTTTCCAACGCCTACCATATTGATATACCTGCAGGACTGGTGAAGGGTATGCACTTACAACACAACAATACAATGAGGAGAGTTGCTTAGAACACTTAACAGATCAAATAGGGAACTGGTTAACTTGTTAATGAAAGATACTAAGAACACAAGTAAATATGAGACAGAACAAGATGGCAAACAACATAAGTAATTGGTTTTCAAGAATGTTGTATATTGCTTCTCAAGTTCTATTACAAATGTTACAAAGCATACAATAGAAAGTTACAAGTACTTGAGATAGTTTATACTACATCCTACAGCCGGCCAGACCTTGAAGGCCAGCTGGATACAATTGACTAGACAACTATAAAATCAAATGTAGAGTCAAAAGGCAGATTTGTCTTTGCCATAGCTCACATCCTAATATATTACAAAAAGGATAAAAGTACATAAAGTAGAAAGCATGGACTCAAGACCTCAATGTATAGTTACCAAAAGCATGGACCTTTCACCAACTCATGTAAGTAGGTGACTCTACAGAGTTGCAGCGGAAAGGTGGTCCAGCTTTATGGTAAAGTACATCAGATAAAGGCATATCTCTAAAAATCTTCGGAAGAAATCTGTCTTCACTCTTTGGCTTTGGAAGACTTTGTCTTTGAAGCTTTGGAAGACTTCACTTTTGGCTTCAGAAGTTGTTAGCTCTTGGCTTCGAAAGATTTTACACTTAGAATATTTCTAGTGCATGGTGTAAAACTTCCGAAGCATTTCTACTTCTGTTCTTCAGTGCATGCATGCAGAGAGACTTTGGATGTTTTGGCTGCATCAGACTTATAGGAATCCTTACAAACTTCCCCTAGGCTTATGCTACCAAAACATTTAGAAGATCTTCAGATGTTGGTGGTCTTCAGGATGATAATGACCATACCCTTTTTCATCAGATGGTTAGGATCACTAAGACCCTCATAATACATTCACATCTCAAAGAGATCATGCAGAGGCAATTTGATTATGTCTTGCCATGTATAGACATTCTAAACACCTTGATCTCTGATCACATGCCATCTCTCTGGATTAGTAGTGAAGGTCCAGGATAAGATGGGTCTCTCAGCTGCAAGTGGAGCCATTTGAATTGGAGTTGATTGGGCTGCCTCTTCATGCACTTTCTTAGTTTGATCTAACTCAGCCTGAGGTGTAGAGGTGGATGATTCAGGCTTCTTCTTCTTTGACTTTGGTTTGGAAGCCATCCTCTTCTTCCTCTTAGAAGACTTCAACTGAGAAGACTGGTCTGCAGCACCTTGTTGATCATCATTGTCTTTCTCATTTGAATGTTCCTCCCTCACAGGTTCAGAAGGAGAGAGAGTTTGAACCTGTTGTGGATTAGAAGATGAAGCTTGCTGAGGCTCAGCAGGAGGTCCAGGTTATGTTGTCTCAGGTTGTTCAACCTTAACCTCCACTTCAGTTGTGATTTGACTTGGAGGAGAGTGTAAGTCAATCAACTCTCCACTCTTGATCTTCTGCTTGATTACCCTGATATGCTCCTCCATTATGGATAGAGACATAAGGCCAAGTCTCCTTCCGGAGAATCCATATAGCTTCAAGAAGCTCATCATCCTTTGTCTGTCAGCAGACTTCTTCATACTTTTTTGGATGATGGCTCTTGACTTTGCAGCATCTTCCCTCATCTTTTTCTTTGCTGCCTTTTCTTCTTTGAGCACTTGAAGTTCAAGATGTTTGAGATACTCAAACTCAATGTACTCAAAAGACAAGGGAAGAAGTGCAGATGCCTGGTAGAGACATGTGGTACTCAGGTAGTTGATCATGTTTTGCCTATCTGTTTCCTTGTCTACCTGAGGTTCTTGTGTAGCTGCCACATCCTCTTGCACAGGGCTTTCTTGAACTGGGGAGAGACTTGGAACATGCTTGTATAACCTTTTCTGTCTCTTCTCCTCTTTGAATTGGAGAAGTAGCCTTGCATCCTCTGCTTCCTTCATCTCTCTTGACACTTTCATGTCAGCCAGTTCATTTAATTGCTCTAAGAAGAGATATATGATTTCATCTATGTCATAGTTCCTGGTCTGCAGGTATGTAATTCTGACTGCCCTCAACTCATCTTCTTGAGTGTTTGGTTTGGGGGTAGCCCTGATTGCAGCTTGCATAAAGTCTGAAGACCCAGAGGAACTTTCTCCCCTTAGCTTCCTCTTTCTCTCTCTCTCTCTCCTCCTCCTCAATCTCCTCAGGAGTTAGAATCATTTTCCCTTTGTCACCCACAGACCTTTATGACACAGGGTGGAGAGAGCTTTGGCCTTCATTGCTTGATGTAGCATCCAAGCTCTGGCCAAAGAGAGGTTGTGAGACACCTTCACCAACAGGTGTTTCACTAAGGGGATGAATTTCCGAAGCAGTTGTTGGTGTGACAGGGCTCTCAGGCTCTATCACTGGGCCTTCAGCCAAGGTTTTCTCTTTGAAGCTAATCTCAGGGTCTGCCTCAGCATTCAGTTGACCAATGACATTACCTGATTGCCTTTGTCTCTTTCTAAGGCTGAACTCTTCAGTAATTCTGTCTTGAATCCTTAGTGCTAACCTGTCATCTTGTCTTGATTGACTTGGGTTGACAAGTGGCATGTTGATCAGGTCAAGACCTTTATAGTAGTTCAGGGTCTGAAAATTGAATACTTCTTGCTGCCCTTAAACTCTGTGAAGAATGAGGGCTCTTCTATCAGCATCATACCTCCATCCAATAATGTAGTTTGAAGTTCTTTGAGGTGGAGATGACATAGCCCTTGGAATGCCTTCCTCAAAGAGACTCCTAATGACAAAGTCTATAATGTCCACATTAATGTGAACTTGAGGAAGTTGCTGAGTATGCACAGTTACAAGTGATGATGGTGAATCCTTAATGTCCACACCCCCTGAAAAACTCCCAGGTTCTGTGACTGTAACTTTCTCCCCCTTTTTGGTAGCATCACCCTCTTGCATAGGTGAGCTAGAGGTTAGGTCAATCACAATCACAGGTTCTTGTGTTCCTGGTTGAGCACCTCTTAAAGGTCTCCCAGCTAGGTTTTCCTTGAGATAAGATATCTCAAGTTGCTGATCATTGACCCTATTGTGCAGGGTAGTCACCTGAGATTCAAGGTGACTAACATTAGAGACTAAATAGGAGCATGTTTTTGACAGTTTTTGCACCTTTAGTCTCAGATTCTCCTAATCTTCGTCAGAAGAATCATTGGGGGATGAGATGATTGGACCAAAGTCCTATCTCTCACCACCAGCCTCAGGTTCTTGGCTGCTGGATTTCCTCTGCACTTTGACTACCTCAGTTGAAGTGTCAATGGGCTGAGTTGCCATGGTTGAGGTCTTAATGATGTAATCACTTGTTGAAGTGAGAGCCTCTTCCATATGGATATCTTAAACAGGTTCAGAAGTATCCACCTCAGTGATAGGTGACTGAGGTGGGCTAGACAAAGGAGACTTAGGAGTACTCATCTCTCTTTGAGTAGGGGAGGAGTATAGAGACTCATGGTACCCACTGAGTCCTAAGTATTCATCAGTATAGAATGAGAGGTTGGAAATGGTTTGATTTAAGTCTAAAGGCTGGGGATGGTAACTGTCCCCTGAAGGTTGTTCACGTGAGTGTTGAGACTCAGAGTGAGGGCTTAAGGCAGTTTGGCTTATGAGCTCATCAGGGTGAGCATGAGGAACCTCAACCCTGATTGTTGAAGAGATAGGAGTGGTTTGCTCCTCAAGGGAAGTGGGAGCTCTAGTGTCTACTTCCTCCTGTACGGGTGAGTATATGGGGGCCTGCACAGACTCAATAGCTTGAGCAGGGGTTCGTTTGGATTTTCTTTGGTAGGTGAGGGTGATTTGTGGCCTTAAGTATGTCTTGTACATACTTTGACTGACTTATGAAGATGCCATTGTCAACTTACTTCACTTGAATTCCTAGAATGAAATTTAGTTCCCCCATGGCACTCATTTCAAACATGTCCTTCATTAGCTTCTCAAAGTCTTTGTAGAGCTTTGGATTAGTTGACCCAAAGATAATGTCATCTACATATACTTGAACTAGCATTATGTCATTTCCTGTTTCTTTGATGAAGAGAGTTCCGTCTATAGTACCCCTTTTGTAGCCATGTTGACAGAGATACTGAGATAGAGTCTCATACCATTTCCTTGGTGCTTGGTGCAGCCCATAAAGAGCTTTATCATGCCTGCATACATAATCAAGATGATTAGGATCTGCAAACCCAGGTGGTTGTCTAACATCACCTCTTCATCAATCACCCCATAAAGAAAAGCACACTTGACATCAAGTTGGTAGACCTTGAAGTTCTTGGATGCAGCAAAAGCTAGGAATATTCTAACAGCTTCAAGTCTTGCTACATGAGCAAAAACATCATATAGTCAATTCTTTCTTCTTGAGTATACCCTTGAACAACTAGTCTTGCCTTGTTCTTGATGACAAGTCCTCTATCATCCTTCTTATTCCTAAAAACCCATTTGGTTCCTATGGTAGTCTTCCCTTGAGGAAGAGGACATAGGTTCCAAAGCTTTTGCCTTTTGAATTAAAGCAGCTCCTCTTGTATAGCTTCAACCTTTCCATCCTTTAAAGCCTCATCAATTTTCTTTGGCTCTATCTGGGACAAGAAACAAGAGTGAAGACAAACATTTGCTTCATGGGTTAGTCCTCTTGTTCTCACCCCTAAATCAACATCTCCAATGATGTTTGTGATAGGATGAGACTTGTGGATCCTTAGCTGAGGGATCACAGCAAGTTGCTTAGACATATCTAAATTTGAAAAATTCTGATCTGGCAAAGAAGATTCACCCTCCACATCAGCACACTTATCAAGATTGACTTGATCCAATGAGTGTGTGACATCATTGATGTTGTCTTCAATGCAGTGGTTATCAGCATCAAGAAATTCCTGATCACTTTCACCACCACCATTTTCTCCAACATTTGAAGCTCCTTCCTCTGAGTTTTGTGCCTCTAAGCTGGAATTTGAAGGCACCCTAGAAGCATCAGCAGGATTTGTCATTGATGTGCTGGTAGAAGCTTCATTTGCAGGAATAGTTACCACTGAAGCTGAAGATGTGTAACTAGAAGGTCTTCTTAGCTCAAATCTTGGATCAGGATCACCTATAGGTAATATATTTGTAGACACTGAAACATTCTCACAAGATTTGTTAAAATAGTTGGTAACTAAATCAAGATCAAATAGCCAATCCGGACCAGAACCTTTCACACTGGGAGTGTGCTCATTGAAAGTCACATTGGCTGACTTCTCAACTACTCTAGTTCTGAGATTGCATACTCTATAAGCTTTAGCTTAAGAAGAGTATCCAATAAAGTGTCCATCATCTGATTTCTCAGTAAACTTGGCAATTTGATCTTTGGTATTAAAGATGGTGCAAGGACATCCAAATGACCTGAGAAAACCAATGAAAGGTTTTCTCTTGTGCCAAAGTTCATAAGGAGTCTTACCATGTGTCTTAACCACTAAAACTCTATTTTGCACATAGCAAGCAGTGTTCACTGCCTCTGCCCAGAAGGTGATGGACAGTTTAGAGTCAGACAACATAGTTCTTGCAGCTACAATTAGTGTCCTGTTTCTCCTCTCAACAACACCATTTTGCTGAGGAGTCCTGGGAGCACTTTGTTGTCTTGTAATACCCTTTTCATCACAAAATGTATCAAGGATTTGATTCTTGAATTCAGTTCCTTGATCACATCTTATGGTTTTGACCTTGTGATCATATTGATTCTCAATCTTTAAAATGAAATTCTTCAGAATCTCAGGGGTCTCATCCTTAGTTCTAAGAAAGAAGACCCAAGTGAATCTTGTAAAATCATGTGCGATCACCAAACAATAAGAGGTCCTTCCTAGACGGTGGGGCCAAAGAGATCCATATGTAATAAGTGTAGGGGATTAATGATGGAATTTCTTTCCTTTGGCTTGTGAGATACCTTGTGTTGCTTCCCTTTCAGGCATGCAACACAGTGGTCATCACTTGTAAACTCTTTCTTTGGTATTTCAGTTATCAAATCATTCTTAATTAATTTATTCATGTTTTTAAAGTTTACATGGCACATTCTTTTATTGTCACACCCCCGCTAAAAGCGGAAACACGGGGATGTAACGAGACCGGGATCGTCATAACACATGGTAAGTGATAGAGAGCAATATAAATAAATGATGACTTGCGTGTCATGACGACACCCGACAACAAGGGGACTTGTGTCGTGTTTAGTCAATGTTCACGACACATAGCCATAAGCAACAAGATAATGATAACACATATACACATATGATGAAAATGTAAATGTTAATACCCACAACCCGGGAACAAGTTTCAAAAGTTGATAATTGTTTACATGCGATAACACTGTTCAAAAGATTGTTTAACAAAATGAGCTAAGTCCCAAAAATGCATCCTAGGGTCTCCACTAAGGCAGCACAACTAGATTCCTGGACTTGCATGATCACCTGAAAAGATATGCTTAAAACGGTCAACATAATTGTTGGTGAGCTCGCAGGTTTATGTAATAAAAATGTAAGTGATGCTGTAATAGATAGCGCATCGGAATACCATGAATACAGTTATTACACAAGTAAATATCACATGACATGAGCTTTGCAACCAAACCTAGCGACGTACACAAAGAAATTGTCGGCATATATTCACCCAAGGGCCCGTTCCTGGTCACTGATGGTACCAACTAGTATACCATCGAACAAGGGTGGGGGTGTCAACCCAGTAGTACTACCAATACCTAACCGTCGGTTCCCACACTGGAATTAAATAGTTGCAAAGATAGAACCACACAGCAGACCCAAGCATGTATCAAATAGTACTTGCAACACAGTATCACGTTGATTCCTTGTATGTAAAATGTATGTAAGTTGTACAACATAAAAATTGTGTAAGCATACTTTCCCCCCAATTTGTAAATGATTGAAATATTGTATAAGCGTAAAAAGGGGCCACGAAACTCACTTGTTAGGTGGTAAGTATGTATGATCGATGTATCCCAAATGTTGAATGCAAATAAACAGTCAAACACCTATTGACAGTTATTGTATAGCATTAATGATATGATATATGTATAAGCGCGCAATAATGGTGGGTCGGTTCGGGTCGTATCGGATGGGTCACGCACAACACACACAGACTGACACACGTACTAGACCTTATGTAGATCCAAGTACAAGACATTGTCGCCACTAACGATGATGTTTAAATAAAAGTATCGTTGTTTATTGAAGAAGCATTGAATAAGTGTAAATAGTTATAAGTCAATTTGGTCGTTATAAAAGCGTTAGTTTAAATTTGCTCAAAATAGTTTCTGTGCCCTTTCTCACGTTGACTTTAATCTTTGTGGCCAAACAATGGCATTATTGTGTTAGTGTTACCTCGACACCACACGACATACTCACGCCACGCACAAGGGGTCAAACACAACAATTTCAGTCGCATAACAAGGTCAGACGCACGACTCAACCTCCATTCATGCGAATCAACCCTCAATCGTGCGAATCAGCTTCATCCGTACGATTGAGCCTTCATTCGTATGATTGGCATTCAGTCGTACCACACAACATCCAATCGCACGACTCAACTTCCATGCGCACGAATCAACCTTCAATCGTGCGAATTAGCTACTTTCGTACGACTGAACCTTCATTCGTGCGATTGGACCCCAGTCGTGCGAATCACATTCATTCGCACTCATTCAGTCGGTCACCTGACTCATTCGCACACAAACATTCAATCGCATGACTCAATCACATACACTCAATCGCACGCATGACTCAATCGCACACAGACACTCAGTCGCACAACTCAGTCGCACGACATGCCTAGTCGCACAACTCAGTCGCGCGATTGACTCAGACGCATGATCCACTCGCACGACCCACTCAGTCGCACGGCTCAATCGCATGGATGACCCAGTCGCCTGATCTGCAGAATCGCGACTGTGGTCGGGAGGAGCAGCCCCCGAGCTGCTCTAAACACGGGTTTTACACCACAAGGACCTCCAAAAACACTCAACAAACATACACAAGCATAAAACACAAGCAAAGAGACCTCACACGCACCCATACGACCTTGTGTGTTCGGGTTGAACCCGAACACCCGAAACCCTAGTTTGGACAGCCGTGAAAAGGCTCGAAAATGGACAACCAAAGACAACTACCTGCTAAGGAGGGGTAGTCTAAGCTGTAGACGGTGCCAAGACGAAGAAAACGAGACCTCTCGGGTCGGATTTGGTGCTAAAATGGAGATTTTGTGTGTGTAGAGGGTGAAGAAGAAGAAGATGGTGAAATGGTTTCTAGGGCTGATAAGGGGGGTATTTATACCCAGCCCAAGTTTGCAAAATTACAAGTTTAGTCCCTGCACTTAACCCCCGAGTTTTCCCAAATTTTGTTCGGTTGAAAAACGACTTCGTTTGGTGTTTTATATTAATTGTAAAAGTTCATTTAATGTTATTATGACTTAAGAAATGGTTATATTAAAACATTTATTATATTTATAAAATGATATATTTAGCGTTTTCAAAAATGAAAGTTTTAATGGTCTTTTTAAGGTCTACAAATGGTTATAACGAATGCACACACAACGATAATATTGCACACATGATATCCACATAAAGAGTCAAATAAAGATGAGGAATGACCAAATATAGAATAGATGACGGACACACACGTTAATTGACGGACCTTAAGGTGACGGATGTCACATTTATGCTAGAGGAAAAGACTCATCATTATTTGCTTTAGACAGAAAGCATGAAACTTCTCCTAAGGGAGATGTTTCTCGCAAGTCCATCTTGTACATGTACCCTTTCCTGGGGACTCTAAGCAAGATGTGCTCATGAGGAATCCACCCCGGGCCTGAGAACAATGTACTCATGCTCAGTGAAGAGCATGTTATGACTCTGATCACATAATTAGGATACACTTAGAAGATTGTACCCAAGCTTCTTGACAAAGTTTACCTTCTCAATACTGAGGTTACCATTTTGCCCCTTCCAGTAATGTAACCTCCTGCATCTCCTCCAAAAGCAACTCGTCCATCAATTCTTCAAACTTTTGGCGTAGTGACCTATTGCCTGTCATGTGCCTGGAACAACCACTATCAATGATCCATAAATTTATGTTTGTCTTGAGTTGTTCCTGCACAAAAGAGATCATTAGTTACATTTGGAAACCCAAGCCTCATTGATCTTGGGCTCATCAAAAGAAGTTGAAGACAATGTAACAGTAATTTATCCTATAGTCATGCTAGAGGGATCATTTGCTGACGTTGATGAAGAACTTTCAACCACTTGGTCTTTCTTTGACTTCCACACCACCTTTGGAAGCTTAGACTTGACCTTCAATACTTTGGAAGTTTTGATGACTTCGGAAGTTTTGATGACTGGACCTTCGGAAGATCTTGCTTTCACTGCAGCAGGCGTCAGTGCTTCGGAAGTATTCCTTTTTTCTGAGACAAATTTTCTTCCGAAGGCAAGTTTCCACTTGTCTTCTTCTTCATTTTGGAGCTTTCGAAGGAAACAGATTTTTCTTCCGAAGCTTGCTTCTTCTTTTCCAAACTCTTAGAAGTTTCTTTCTTGGTCATGTGGAGAGTACTCTTTGGATTGTAAACACAATCTTTAGCAAGATGAGAAGTACTCCCACACATAACACGGTCCATTTTCTTCCTTCTAAGAGTTTTCCATTGTGAACAAGACTGAACTTGATCACTTTCCCTCTCCATCTTCATCTTTACAGATGCTGTGGCAGTTCTTGTGGGGATAGAACTGAAGGAAATGATCTACCCAAGATATATATTAAATTGATGTGGCTAGTGTGATATGATCCAAGACGGGTTATACCCAATAACAAGCCAAACAAACACCGAAAGACAATTTATTTGTTGATAAGATCATACAAATAAGTAGTGACACCAATTTAGAAAATTGGGTTTTCTAAATATTGCTTTTGTAAATGAACATTATTATGTGGATAATTGTTCATTAGATATTATTTGTTTTTCATTATTTAGTTTTACTAAATGATAACAAATAAAAGAATGTTTATTTTATAAAGTTTAAAATTAGTTTTCAACTTTATAAACAAAGGGGGTAGAGTGTGTTAGTTTATGTTTAAAAATTTAAAAGAAATTGACTTCTTTTTGGTCTCATTTGGCCGCCCAAAAGGGGCCTTTTGGAGTTCCTTATGTTGTCTTGAAAAGTGGTGTTTTATAGAAACTAACACACTCCATCATACCATCATTCACTCTCACATGCAAAAGGTTTTTTGAACTCTCCTCCCCTCTCTCTCTCTCACGGTTTTGAAAGGAAAAGAGCAGAATTTTTCAGCAATCAAAAGTGGTTTTGGGTGCTGAAATTTGGTGTCAAGAATCCTAGCAATCAAAGGTGTTTGTACAAGCTTGGGGTATCACCACTTGAGGGCTTCGATTTTGAAGTTTCAGCCAAGTTTTCATCCACTTTTCCCTCTCTAATCTCGAAATCCAGCAGCTACAAAGGTTGTAGTTTCTTCATTTCATGTTTATCTTTTGTATGCATTTGTATAATGATCCATGGATTGGGGTTCCTTATTAAAATGGTTTAATAATCATCATATCAACATGTTTTAAAATATATATATTCCGCTGCGTTTTTCATATAAACAAGATTATATGAGCTTTGATAAACATGTTAAAACCCCTACAATGGCATCAAGAGCCACTTATACATATGCATACATTTATTTCCTCCCTAGTTCACGGTTTTGTGGTGCTTGACACCAAAAAATCCGTGAGTTAGGGGCTGGATTTTGACCCCCTTTGGTGTTTTAAAGATGCTTCTTTATGCATATAAGGATCTTTAAAACTCTAGATTATTAGATGTTTATTTATATGTTCTTAACCCACTTGTTCTTGGTTTATGTTGGCCAAAAACATGGGCAAAAAGGGGCTGCCAAAATCGATCTTCTTGTGTATGTTTGATCATGTTGTTGTTGATTATGCATAACAAAGCCTAGACCATTTGGATTGAATGATTGGTTGTCATGTTATATTCATTTGGGCATGTAATATTTTAATTTTGTTTCAAGTCTTGTTTTGTAATCTATTCATTCATATGGTTTGTAATAAATAGATTAGGAGTTTATCTTTACTAGAAAAATGTATTAGGATACATATTTTGTAAGGATGCTCAAGATCAAGACTTGAAGAAAAGATGGACAAAGAGGATGCTTGAAGATGTGGATTCAAGTGGGAGTTCCTTTTGTCAACCATGTGTCATGTTCTTAACCCTTAGGACAAGACCTTTTGACACACTTGTTTTGGCTAAACAAGTGTGCTCAATTTAGTATGCCTTGTTATGCATATATGATTGTTTGGTTATGCTTGGTTGGATGCTTATGATGTTGTTTTGTTTTGGATATTTGGATGTCATTAACAAACCATCTCTAGAACAAGCTATTACATGAAATTGGTTCTCAAATCATTAAGCAAAATAGAATGGGTCTATAAAAGGAGTTAATGGTTTGCAAAATAAAATGAGTTTTATTTAAAAGAACCAAATGGGTACCATATGGTTGAATGCATACAATCATATAGTACATGGACTTTTCTAAAACAAGTTAAACACCATCCTTTTACATAACACTTAGGTTACTTGCAAACTCTTAGTGGGATAAAGGTCACCTAACCACTTTGAGGGAACTTGTAACTTGAGGTGATAATGCCATGTTTGTGGGATAAAGGTCACCTAACCACTTATGTGGTAAACTCACACGTGTGTGTAAGTAGGACGACTTGATTTATAAAATATATTGAATGGATCACCTAAAATATGTTTTATAAAAGGTGTTGATGGGGTAAACATGCCGTTATAAACATAAGATGTTCAAACGATCCCATACCATTAGAAGTTGCAATGGGTTGCAATTGTCATTTATGACTACCTTGTTTATTTAAATAATGGGATAAAGGTCACCTAACCAATATTTAAATATAACGTTGGATTCTAAAATATTTTTTTATTAATAGTCTATGAGACGTAAAGGGTATTAATAAATGAAATATATAATTATATCAACGATTACTAAAATGGAACTTTGTAAAATCTTGTAGATGGCCGACCACACCAACGCTAATAACGATGTACCAAACCCAAACAACCAATCTCTTAGGGCGATCCTTCAAAGGGATCGTCTAACACCTAACAACTTCATGGATTGGTACCGCAACTTGAGAATTGTTCTCAAGCAAGAAAAGCGGGCCTACATTCTTGATGATCCCATCCCCGATGAACCTAACGAGGAGGATGTGGAGGCCTATAATGATTGGGTTAGATATACGGAAGACTCCATCCAAGTCTCTTGCTTAATGTTAGCAAGTATGACACCCGAACTCCAAAAGGAGTATGAGCTCCATGGAGCCTATGACATGATCACTCAGTTGCGGGAAACGTTCCAGCAACAAGCTAGAGTGGAGCGCTTCGAAACGGTTCGAGCGCTTCATGCATGTCGGATGGAGGAATCCCAATCAGTTTCATCTTATGTTCTTAAGATGAAAAGCCACATCGACCGCCTTCAAAGGCTAAATTGTCCTGTCTCAAAGGAGTTGGCCACGGATTTGATCCTTAATGGCCTAACTAAAAGGTTTGAGGCATTCGTCATGAATTACAACATGAACGGATGGGACAAGAGCATAAATGAACTTCATTCGATGCTCAAATCAGCTGAGGCGGGAATGGGTAAAAGGGTTTTACCCGTTCTCACCATTAATGAAGGTGGGAGAGGTCTCTACCCCCTCCTAAGGCAAATGTTGCCAAAGGAAAGGGGCACGTTGGAGGAAAGGGGAAGATGGTTGTTAGGGCGGAACCTCCGAAGCCCAAGGAGAAGAAGCAAAAGGTTGCTGTAAACGACCCATGCTTCAAATGTGGTGAGATAGGGCATTGGATGAGAAATTGTCCAGTCTATCTCAAAGAGTTGAGAGAAAAGAGGGATGCCGGGCAAACCTCAGGTATAATTTATATGATACATGTTGAGCTAAATGTTATTTCTTCTAACACATGGGTATTAGATACGGATGTGGAACTCACATTTGCAATTTATTGCAGGGGTTCAAAAGAAATGAGCGTTATGCAAAAGGGGAAATAAGTCTATTCATGGGCAATGGTGCAAAGGTTCACGTTGAAGCCCAAGGAGACTACATTTTGAAGCTTCCAAGTGGTTTGGAAGTCATTTTATATAATGTATTATATGCTCCTAGTTTGACTAGGAACATAATTTCTGTTTCCCGTTTAAGACAATATGATTATGATTTCAAGTTTGTTGACAATGATATTCATGTTTCTTTAAATCATGTATTTTATTTTAAGGCTATACCTTGTAATGGTATTTATGAATTGGTTCATGAAAACATAACAAATGATAGCTCAATATACCAAGCAACCACCAAAAGACTCAAATTAGATTTGAGTGATACCTACCTTTGGCATTGCCGTCTTGGTCATATAAACAAGAAACGTATACAAACACTTCAAAAGAATGGTCTTTTAAAAACAAATGAATATGATTCATTTGATGTATGTGAATCTTGTTTACAAGGTAAAATGACTAAGGCACCCTTTAGTGGAACTAACGAAAGGGCAAAAGATTTATTAGGTATCATACATTCGGATGTATGTGGTCCTTTTAAGCCAATGACTAGGAATGGTGAAAGATACTTCATTACCTTTACCGACGATTATAGTCGCTATGGGTATGTGTACTTATTAAGGCACAAAGATGAAGCTTTTGAAATGTTCAAAATCTTCAAGAATGAAGTAGAAAATCAACTCAACAAGTCAATTAAAATTCTCCGCACCGATAGAGGTGGCGAATACCTAAGTGATGTTTTTCAAGATCATCTTAGGAGTTGTGGGATTGTCTCACAACTCACTCCACCTGGAACACCACAACATAATGGTGTGTCTGAGAGGAGGAATCGAACCTTATTGGATATGGTTCGATCTATGATGGCTAGAAGCACATTACCTCTATCATTTTGGGGTTTCGCTTTACTCTCCGCGGCCCGTATTCTGAATATGGCCCCAACCAAAAAGGTGGAAAAGACACCTTTTGAGATATGGCATGGAAGAGTTCCATCCCTATCGTACTTAAGGGTCTGGGGTTGTGAGGCTTATGTTAAGACTCCCACCCCAAACAAATTAGATGTCCGATCCACCAAGTGTATCTTTGTTGGATATCCTAGAGATTCTATGGGATATTATTTCTATGATCCACTGGAACAAAAGGTGTTTGTTGCCAGAAAGGGTGAGTTCTTAGAAACAAAGTTCCTTATGGAAGGAACTAGCAGTAGAACAGTGGATCTTGAGGAGGATCAAGAAACACAGCCCGATGCACGTTTGGTTGAAACTAGCACTCAACGTGAGATGTTGAGGATGATCAAGCGGTTGATCAATACACACAAAACGTTCAGAAGTGGTAGAACTAGTAATCCACCTGAAAGATACGGATTTTTCATGGATGGATGCTATGTGGTGGATTCAGATGAACCAGCCACATATCATGATGCAGTGTCCAATTTGGATTGTGACAAATGGCTTGAGGCCATGAACGTTGAGATGCAATCCATGTATGACAATCAAGTTTGGGAACTTGTTGAGCCACTCTTAATTCCAAAGTAGTTGGAAGTAAGTGGGTTTTCAAGAAGAAAACCGATATGCATGGAAACTTGGATACTTACAAAGCTAGACTTGTAGCAAAGGGTTTCACTCAAACTCAAGGGGTTGATTATGATGAAACCTTCTCACCTGTTGCAATGCTTAAGTCTATAAGGATATTGTTTGCCATAGCAGCTCATTATGATTATGAGATTTGGCAAATGGATGTCAAAACCGCTTTCCTAAATGGATATCTTGAGGAAGATGTCTATATGGTTCAGCCTGAAGGTTTTGTCGATCCAAAATATCCTAATAAAGTATGCAAGTTAATGAAATCAATCTATGGATTGAAACAAGCATCAAGAAGTTGGAATCACCGTTTTGATGATGAAGTAAAGAAATTTGGCTTCATCAAAAACGCTGATGAGGCTTGCGTGTATAAGAAGGCTAGTGGGAGCACAATAACCTTCCTTGTATTGTATGTTGATGACATACTACTGTTTGGAAACGACATTCCAACCATGGAAGGTGTAAAAACCTGGCTTGGAAGTTGTTTTTCCATCAAGGATCTTGGTGAAGCCGCCTATATTCTGGGAATAAAGATCTATAGGGATAGATCAAGACGGCTAATTGGTTTGAATCAAAGTGCATACATTGACAAAATCTTGAAAAGGTTCAAGATGAAAACTCTAAGAAAGGTACTGTACCTATTCAAAGAGGGACAATATTGAGTACAACTCAATGTCCAAGCTCCAAGGAGGAGCAAAATAGAATGAAGGCAATCCCATATGCATCTGCTATAGGATCCATCATGTATGCGATGATATGCACTAGACCAGACGTGTCATGCGCTTTAAGCATGACAAGTAGATACCAGCAAAATCCTGGTGATAGTCATTGGATGGCTGTCAAGAACATTCTGAAGTACCTAAGGAGGACTAAGGACATGTTCTTGATCTACGGGTCTGGTGAAGAGGAACTCGTTGTAAAAGGATACACGGACGCGAGTTTCCAAACCGATCGAGATGATTCACGATCTCAATCGGGGTACATCTTTATTCTGAATGGGGGAGCTGTTTCTTGGAAAAGCTCAAAGCAAGAAGTCGTAGCGTTGTCCACTACAGAGTCAGAATACGTCGCCGCTTCAATGGCAGCACAGGAAGCTGCATGGCTGAAGAAATTCATAGCCGATCTAGGGGTAGTCCCTTCCATTCAGGATCCCCTAGAGATCTTTTGTGACAACGAGGGTGCGATTGCTCAAATCAAGGAACCTCGTGCTCATCAAAAGACTCGGCACATTGAACGGAGATTCAACTACATAAGGGATGAAGTTGAAAAAGGAAAGATATGTATTCGCAAAGTCCACACTGATAAAAACGTTACGGATCCACTCACAAAACTCCTTGAAAAGGCAAAGCATGAAGGTCATGTTTGTGCCATGGGACTTAGATATTCAAGTGACTGGGTTTGATGTTGTATTTTGTATTTGGATATTGGAACTAATGTTATTTGACTTAATTATATGTTATAATTTCATTTGTTCTTCTATTTAGCATGTTTAAATCCGTGAATAAATAAATTATTCTCAACGTCCGTAGTCGATCATACTTGTGGGAACAACTATGAATGTAAGACTATAATAAACTTGGATTGGTTGATATTCATAAGGTATGAATATAAAGCAAGAGGTTGCTACCAAGGTTCATTGATATCTATGGGATATAGATATTGGACTGACCCGCTCTCAATTATTTCTGCATGGAATCTTTCTGATTAGTCATAAGAAATTTTGAGTAAAGGCGAATATCATTGTATCCTCAGACCTGAGATACATATTGGGTCTTGATATTCACCAAGTATTGTACTTTGACTTAGTCCTTTACTGTTCTGAAAAGGGCAGTACATAAGGCTGAGTTCAGGTATGACATGAGGTGATTGTGAGAGACGTATGTAGTCAAGATGGAATTTGTTCCTCTTATTGTTGAGAGTTAGATGTCTAAGGCCTGTTAAAGTTAAATCATCGGAGAATGACTATTCTGTGTCTCTTGGATTTAACATGACATCTGCAACAAAAGGATAAATGATTAATTCACCTAAAACATATTCAAGTAAGATACTTGAAAAGGATGATGTTATTGAATGGCACTTAGTCATATACATTAGGGGTAGCAAACCGTTGCTAGGCGTTATTTGCTGCTTGCATCAATCTTCTATAAATCTTGTGCAAGTGGGAGATTGAAGGAAATGATCTGCCCAAGATATATATTAAATTGATGTGGCTAGTGTGATATGATCCAAGACGGGTCATACCCAATAACAAGCCAAACAAACACCGAAAGACAATTTATTTGTTGATAAGATCATACAAATAAGTAGTGACACCAATTTAGAAAATTGGGTTTTCTAAATATTGCTTTTGTAAATGAACATTATTATGTGGATAATTGTTCATGAGATATTATTTGTTTTTCATTATTTAGTTTTACTAAATGATAACAAATAAAAGAATGTTTATTTTATAAAGTTTAAAATTAGTTTTCAACTTTATAAACAAAGGGGTAAAGTGTGTTAGTTTATGTTTAAAAATTTAAAAGAAATTGACTTCTTTTTGGTCTCATTTGGCCGCCCAAAAAGGGGCCTTTTGGAGTTCCTTATGTTGTCTTGAAAAGTGGTGTTTTATAGAAACTAACACACTCCATCATACCATCATTCACTCTCACATGCAAAAGGTTTTTGAACTCTCCTCCCCTCTCTCTCTCTCACGGTTTTGAAAGGAAAAGAGCAGAATTTTTCAGCAATCAAAAGTGGTTTTGGGTGCTGAAATTTGGTGTCAAGAATCCTAGCAATCAAAGGTGTTTGTACAAGCTTGGGGTATCACCACTTGAGGGCTTCGATTTTGAAGTTTCAGCCAAGTTTTCATCCATTTTTCCCTCTCTAATCTCGAAATCCAGCAGCTACAAAGGTTGTAGTTTCTTCATTTCATGTTTATCTTTTGTATGCATTTGTATAATGATCCATGGATTGGGGTTCCTTATTAAAATGGTTTAATAATCATCATATCAACATGTTTTATAATATATATATTCCGCTGCGTTTTTCATATAAACAAGATTATATGAGCTTTGATAAACATGTTAAAACCCCTACAATGGCATCAAGAGCCACTTATACATATGCATACATTTATTTCCTCCCTAGTTCACGGTTTTGTGGTGCTTGACACCAAAAAATCCGTGAGTTAGGGGCTGGATTTTGACCCCCTTTGGTGTTTTAAAGATGCTTTTTTATGCATATAAGGATCTTTAAAACTCTAGATTATTAGATGTTTATTTATATGTTCTTAACCCACTTGTTCTTGGTTTATGTTGGCCAAAAACATGGGCAAAAAGGGGCTGCCAAAATCGATCTTCTTGTGTATGTTTGATCATGTTGTTGTTGATTATGCATAACAAAGCCTAGACCATTTGGATTGAATGATTGGTTGTCATGTTATATTCATTTGGGCATGTAATATTTTAATTTTGTTTCAAGTCTTGTTTTGTAATCTATTCATTATATGGTTTGTAATAAATAGATTAGGAGTTTATCTTTACTAGAAAAATGTATTAGGATACATATTTTGTAAGGATGCTCAAGATCAAGACTTGAAGAAAAGATGGACAAAGAGGATGCTTGAAGATGTGGATTCAAGTGGGAGTTCCTTTTGTCAACCATGTGTCATGTTCTTAACCCTTAGGACAAGACCTTTTGACACACTTGTTTTGGCTAAACAAGTGTGCTCAATTTAGTATGCTTTGTTATGCATATATGATTGTTTGGTTATGCTTGGTTGGATGCTTATGATGTTGTTTTGTTTTGGATATTTGGATGTCATTAACAAACCATCTCTAGAACAAGCTATTACATGAAATTGTTCTCAAATCATTAAGCAAAATAGAATGGGTCTATAAAAGGAGTTAATGGTTTGCAAAATAAAATGAGTTTTATTTAAAAGAACCAAATGGGTACCATATGGTTGAATGCATACAATCATATAGTACATGGACTTTTCTAAAACAAGTTAAACACCATCCTTTTACATAACACTTAGGTTACTTGCAAACTCTTAGTGGGATAAAGGTCACCTAACCACTTTGAGGGAACTTGTAACTTGAGGTGATAATGCCATGTTTGTGGGATAAAGGTCACCTAACCACTTATGTGGTAAACTCACACGTGTGTGTAAGTAGGACGACTTGATTTATAAAATATATTGAATGTATCACCTAAAATGTGTTTTATAAAAGGTGTTGATGGGGTAAACATGCCGTTATAAACATAAGATGTTCAAACGATCCCATACCATTAGAAGTTGCAATGGGTTGCAATTGTCATTTATGACTACCTTGTTTATTTAAATAATGGGATAAAGGTCACCTAACTAATATTTAAATATAACGTTGGATTCTAAAATATTTTTTTATTAATAGTCTATGAGACGTAAAGGGTATTAATAAATGAAATATATAATTATATCAACGATTACTAAAATGGAACTTTGTAAAATCTTGTAGATGGCCGACCACACCAACGCTAATAACGATGTACCAAACCCAAACAACCAATCTCTTAGGGTGATCCTTCAAAGGGATCGTCTAACACCTAACAACTTCATGGATTGGTACCGCAACTTGAGAATTGTTCTCAAGCAAGAAAAGCGGGCCTACATTCTTGATGATCCCATCCCCGATGAACCTAACGAGGAGGATGTGGAGGCCTATAATGATTGGGTTAGATATACGGAAGACTCCATCCAAGTCTCTTGCTTAATGTTAGCAAGTATGACACCCGAACTCCAAAAGGAGTATGAGCTCCATGGAGCCTATGACATGATCACTCAGTTGCGGGAAACGTTCCAGCAACAAGCTAGAGTGGAGCGCTTCGAAACGGTTCGAGCGCTTCATGCATGTCTGCAGGACCGTTTAAGGGCTTAACCACAATTACAACACAACAACACAATGAGGAGAATAACTAAGCTCTAATCAAACAGTGAACTGGGTAACCAAAGTGATACAAAGAACACAAGTAAAGTAAAGAGACAGAACAAGAGAGTTGGGTTTCAAGGAGGCAGTATATTGCTTTCTCAAGTTCTTTTACAAGTGTTACAAAGCATTAAGAAAAGATACAAGAACTTGAAATACTTATACTACAACCTACAGCCGGCCATACTTTGAAAGCCAGCTGGATACAATTGACTAGACACTAACAAAATCAATTGTAGGATCAAAAGGCATATCTGCCTTTTGACCTTGTGACTATGACATGCCATAGCTCACATCCTTATGCAATACAAAAAGGATAAAGTACATAAAGTGGAAAGTTGAATACTCAAGACCTCAATGTACAGTTACCAAAAGCAAGGCCCTTTTCACCAACTCATGTAAGTTGGTGACTTTACAGAGATGCAGCGGAAAAGGTGCTTTATGGAACAGTACATCAGATAAAGCATGTGTACTAAAAGTCT
The DNA here is from genome assembly GCA_025215565.1 of Flaveria ramosissima. Classification (NCBI taxonomy): domain Eukaryota; kingdom Viridiplantae; phylum Streptophyta; class Magnoliopsida; order Asterales; family Asteraceae; genus Flaveria; species Flaveria ramosissima. Next base: position 65,216,278 of record CM046045.1, on the reverse strand, counting down.
TCGGAAGAAATCTGTCTTCATAGGATGAGGCTTCGGAAGACTTTGTCTCTGAAGCTTCGGAAGACTTCATATTTGGCTTCGGAAGATATTGGTCTTGGCTTCGGAAGATTTTACACTTAGAGTATTTTCTAATGCTTTGTGTAAAACTTCCGAAGCATTCTTCACTTCAGTACTTAGTGCATGTTGCTGAGACACTTAAGCTGTTTTGGGTTGCATCAAACTTCAGGAATCCTTACAAACTCCCCCTAGGCTGATGCTACCAAAACACTTGGAAGATCTTCAAATGTTGGTAGTCTTCAGTACAATCAGGACCATTCCTTTCTTCATGAGATGGTCAGGATCATCAAGACTTTCATAATATCTTCTCATCTCAAAGAGATCATGCAGAGGTAAGTTGATTATGTCTTGCCATGAGTAGACATTCTCAACACCTTGATCTCTGATAACAGTCCATCTCTCTGGATTGGTAGAGTATGTCCAGGATAAGATGGGTGTCTCACTAGTTAGAGGAGCCACTTGAATAGGAGTTGATTGGGCTGCCTCATCATGCACTTCCTCAGGTTGATCTGATTCAGCCTGAGGTGCAGAGGTAGATGACTTTGGCTTCTTCTTCTTTGTCTTTGGTTTAGAAGCCATCCTCTTCTTCCTCTTGGTTGTCTTTAACTGAGAAGACTGGTCTGCAGCACCATGTTGATCATCAGTGTCTTTCTCAGTTGGGTGTTCCTCCCTCACAGGTTCAGAAGGAGAGGGAGTTTGACCCTGCCTAGGATCAGAAGATGAAGCTTGCTGGGGCTCAGCTGGAGGTGCTGGTTGAGGTGTCTCTGGTTGCTCAAACTTGACCTCCACTTCAGGTGGGACTTGACTTGGAAGAGAGTGCAAGTCAATAAGTTCTCCACTCTTAATCTTCTGCGTGATCACCCTAATATGCTCATCCATAGTGGATAGAGACATGGGGCCAAGTCTCCTTCCGGAGAATCCATACAGCTTCAAGAAGCTCACCATTCTTTGTCTGTCAGCAGACTTCTTTGCATTCTTTTGAATGGTGGCCCTTGACTTTGCAGCTTCTTCCCTTAGTTTCCTTTTGGTTGTCTTTCTTTCCTTGACTAACTCAAGCTCAAGTTGTTTTAAGTACTCGAACTCAATGAAGTCATAGGACAAAGGGAGAAGTGCATCTGCCTGATAGAAGCCTGTGGCACTCAGGTAGTTGATCATCCTGATCCTATCTTCCTCTTTATCTACCTGAGGTTCTTGTGGAGCCACATCTTCCTGTGCAGGACTTTCTTGAACTGGTGAGAGAGTAGGAGCATGCTTGTAAAGTCTTTTCTGTCTCTTCTCCTCTTTGAGTTGGAGAAGTATCATTGCATCCTCTTTCTCCTTCAACTCTCTTGACACTTCTCTGTCAGCCAGTTCATTTAGTTCTTCTAAGGGGAGGGAGATGATCTCATCAATGTCATAGTTCCTGGTCTGTAAGTAGGTAATCCTGACTGCCCTTAACTCATCATCCTGAGTATTTGGTCTGGGGGCAGCCCTGATTGCAGCTTGCATGAAGCTAGATGACCCAGTGGAACTTTCTCCCCTTAGTCTCCTTTTCCTCTCTCTCTCTTCCTCCTCAATTTCCTCAGGAGTCATTATTCTTTTCCCTTTGTCACCAACAGACCTTTGTGACTCAGGGTGGATTGAAGCTTGGCCTTCATTGCTTGGAGTAGCTTCCATGCTCTGGCCAGAGAGAGGCTGAGAAACACCTTCACCAGCAGGTGTCTCAGATGGAGTTTGGACCTCAGCAGCAGTTGTTGATGATGAGACAGGGGTCTCAGGTTCTGTCACTGGGCCTTCAGTCAAGGTTTCCCCTATGAAACTAATCTTAGGGTCCACCTCAACATCCAGTTGACCGATGACATTGCCTGATTCCCTAAGTCTCCTTCTTAGAGAGAACTCTACCATGATCCTGTCTTGGATTCTTTGAGCCAGCCTGTCAGCTTGTCTTGAATTGCTTGGATTGACAAGTGGCAGGTTGACTAAATCCAGTCTTTCATAAAGCTCAGGCTTTGGAATTGAAAAACTTCTTGTTGGCCTTGAACTCTTTGAAGTATGAGGGCTCTTCTGTCATCATCATACCTCCACCTTATGATTTGATTGCTAGTTCCCAATGGTGGAGATGAGACAGCCCTTGGTATGCCTTCCTCAAAGAGACTCCTGATGAGAGAGTCTATAGAGTCCACATTAATGTGAACTTGAGGAAGTTGCTGAGAATGCACAACAGCAAGTGAGGATGGTGAGTCCTCTATGTCCATTCTCTCTGAAGAACTCCCAGGTTCTGTGGTTGTAACAACTTTCTCCCCCTTTTTGGTAGCATCACCCACTTGCATAGGTGAGCTGGAGGATAAGTCAATCACTTCCACAGGTTCTTGTGTTCCTGGTTGAGCTCTCCTTAAAGGTCTCCCAGCTAGTTTTTCCTGCAGATATGAAATCTGGAGTTGCTGATCATTGACCCTGTTTTGTAAGGTAGTCACTTGAGATTCCAAGTGACTAACCTTAGAGACTAAGTAGGTGCATGTTTTTGACAGTTTTTGCACCTTTAGTCTCAAGTTCCCCTCATCTTCATCAGAAGATTCATTGGGGGATGAGATGATTGGACCAAAGTCCTCTCTCTCACCACCAGCTTGAGTTTCTTGGCTGCTGGTTTTCCTCTGCTCATTTGCAGCCTCAGTTGAGATGCCAATGGGCTGAGTTGCCATGGTGAGGTCTTAATGATGTAATCACTTTCAAAAGTGAGAGCCTCTTCCATATGGACATCCTGAACAGGTTCAGAAGTGTCCACCTCAGTAATAGGTGACTGATGGGGGATAGACTGGGGAGAGTCAGAGGTACTCATCTCTCTTTGAGTAGGGGAGGAGAAGAGAGATTCATGGTACTCACTGAATCCTAAGTCTTCATCAGTGTAAAAGGATAGGTTGGGAATTGGTTGGTTAAGATCCAAAGGCTGGGGATGGTAGCTGTCCCCTGAAGGTTGTCCACTTGAGTGTTGAGACTCAGAGTGAAGGCTTAAGGTTGTTGGGCTATTGAGCTCATCAGGGTGAGCTTGAGGAACCTCAGCCCTGATAGGTGAAGTAATGGGAGTGGTTTGCTCCTCAGGAGAAGTGGGAGCTCTAGTGTCCACTTCTTCCTGTAAGGTTGAGTATTTGGGGGCCTGCACAGACTCAATAGTCTGAGCAGGGGTTCGTTTGGATTTTCTTTGGTAGGTGAGGGTGATTTGTGGTCTTTTTAATGGTATGGACAAAAGAGGTGTGGGTTCAACACTAGCTTGTGTTGCTAGGTTGTCACCTTGAGCAATGAGCTCTAACATTTTTGGGACTAGGGCTGTTCTACCCCAGAGAAGCCTACAGTTGGCTTCTTCATTATTTTAAAGATGCGGGCTTCATCTGTCCCAATTTAAGAATATTACCTGTTTCCCTCAACTGTGAGCCCAGTTCACAGTGAGAATGTGTTGAACATATCTAGGAAACATGTAATTTCTAAGGAGTCTAAGTTTGCAAGTAAATTAGTATATACAAATTGTGAATACCTGAACTTGACCCCTTGAAACCATTCCATGAACAGGAAGGAGAGATCCTCAGGAATCTGGTCCATCCACCATGCTTGTTTTGACAAGCTGTGGCTAACCACCTGGAGCAGAATTTTCATTGGGAATGAGACATTCCCTTTCCTAAAGGTCTTTACAGAGAATCTCCTCTGC